>JAVSCE010021309.1:0-65070 GCA_032199065.1 Smutsia gigantea
CTTTGGGCAGGATGGCTATTTTGACAATATTAATTCTTCCTATATATGAATGAGCATGGGATAGATTTCCATTTATTTGTGTCTTCTGAATTTCTCTCATGAGTGTCTTACAATTTTCAGAGTACAGGTCTTTCACCACCTTGGTTAGTTTTGGTTATTTGGGGTCTTTTGTGGTCCCATATAAATTTTTGAATTATTTGTTCTAGTTGGTTGAAAGATGCTATTGGTATTTTGATAGAGATTTCACTGAATCTATAGATTGCTTTGGGAAATATGGCCATTTTAACAATATCAAATCTTCCTATCCATAAGCATGAATTAGCTTTCCTTCTTTTTGTGTCTTCTTCAGTTTCTTTCATCAGTGTCTTATAATTTTCAGAGTACAGGTCTTTTACATCCTTGGTTAAATTTATTTCCAGGTATTTTATTCTTTTTGAGGCAATTGTAAAATAGATTGATCTCCTACTTTCTCTTTCTGTTCATTCATTATTTGTATATAGAAATGCAACAGATTTTTGTATATTGATTTTATATCCTATGACTTTACTGAATTCATTTATTCTAGCTCTTTTGGGGTGGAGTCTTTAGGATTTTCTACATATTCTAGCATTGTACTTCTATATATAAAAATCATTGGAACACAGAAATTTTGTCTGTGTATGTGTATGTATATATTTAAAAAACAAAGGTGTATTGTAAGTCATGTTTCTAACCCTTGAAGTGTAGTAAAAACATGTTTTAGGAGATTATACACAACATTCTGACATAGGCAAAATTAAACATATTACCGGAATATGTTAATCATCAAAGCTGCTGTTTTGATTTCTACACTGATGGGTGCTGGCAGGAAATTCTGGGGAATTTCTCATAATATTCCTTTTCTGTATTTTTTTGTTGACAAACATGTTTTCTAACAAACCTGGCATGGCATTATATTATGGTAATGACTATATCCATTGTTCATTGATTTATACACAACGGTGCATGTACTAGTAAAGAAAGAGTTATGAATACATTAGTTGGACATTCAATAATCTGCTAAAATAGAAATTAGACTGATTATTCATTTATTTGTAATGTATGTAGATAACAGAAAATCTTCACTCTTATTCATTAATTAATTCTCTTTTGGAAATTTAGCCAGATTAATTTCTAATTTGTGATGTTTCAATGTGGATTTACTTTCATTTTTAACTTTTCATGAAAAAAAATGGCAAAAGTCTGTGATTCAAAAATACAAGTGTTTTCATTGACTCTCAATTTCACTAACATCTCAACCAGAACAGCAACAAGAGAGACTACTGCTTTGGTATAAATTACAAAAAAACAAACAAACAAAAAAGGGACCCTCTTTTCACTGGTAAATCTAAAAAAGCAGAAGTTGCTTTCTCTGAGTTGACAAGCTCCAGGCCCACTCATGTGGGGGCTGTTACTTGGCATCTGGATCCAGGCTGGATTTAAGACCCCATTCCTTCCATTGGTCAGATGTCTTTTAGCAACATTCTGAAGGTATATTTTTAACAATGTGGATTTGTAATGGTCAGGGCATATGTCTAAATCATGTTTTTTACTCAGACCATACATGGAAGGAATGGTCAGGACAAATAAAATGATGATTACACTCAGAGAATCTCTAGAGATACTGGGGTTTGTAGTCTGGAAAACCTTGGTCATCAATCAATAAGAATATATATATATGCATATGCATTTTCAGATTTGTTTCTCACCATGTCCTGATTTCACATGAATACATTTTATATGTCATCATTTTGTCACCTTTTCTAAGACGATGCTTTCACTGTCACTATTTCAGAAGAGTTTTAGGAAAACAAGTCTGATTTCAAACAGATTGTGATGTTAATCACATGGAAGATAAATCATAGTCTCAATTCAATTGTAGTTTTCATAGTATTTTCAAAGGATTTTAGACTTAAAGACTAGCCAAGCATTTCCAAATTTCAGTAGGAGCAGTTGGTTATATTTATCAGTTCAGTTTGGGTACTACCTGTTAAAAATGCGTAAGTAATTTAGGACACTTGATATACTTTCTGAAAGATTATTCTAAGTGAAGATTACATTATTCATTAAGATTCTTGGAGTTATGTTTCATATAAACACTAAAAGAGATGAAAGATAAAATTAGATATTTTTCCAATCTCAGAGAGAGTGAACATATGAAAATGTGGAAGACTAATCTCCTTTATTGTTATGTTAATGCAAAATATTTGTATCTTTGGCATTCTAATAGCATTACACATGTATATATATATTTAACCACCCCTGTGTGTACTGGCAAGGACTAATGGTGTCTAGCACCTTTGCACTATTAATAAAATTCTTTGGCCCTGTGAATTGTCCCTGTATCAGACTACTATAGGACATTTTCTGTATTTCCTAAGAAATATTGGACTCCTAAAAACTGAACTAAGATTTTAAAAACCTGGGAAGTCATTTAAGATCTGCCACTTACCAGTCAAGTACGCTTTGAAAATTTACAACCTTTACGAGGCTCACATTTCCATCTATAAATTGGGGCAAGAAATACTTGCTCTGGCTTCCTTCCTATGGTTTAGTTGTTAGGAAAAATGAGAGTAATGTATGAAAGTATTTTAAAGTTGTGAAGTTCTCTGCAGAAATAAAATGTAATTATTTGAAGTCTATTAGGTTGTACTTTGAAAATGGTTTGGCTTATGCTTATTGACATTTTGTATCATACATCAAATATGATCAACTAAATATACTTCTGAATACCATCTTTTAGCCAATCCAATTCCCTCATCAAGTGTTAGCCAACTAAATTATACACTCACATGATTCCAAGTGTGTCATACAATCCTCCAAGGCTGGAATGTCTAGGGTTATGCTGGTACCAGTTATAGGGGATCATTTGTGGAAGACAGGTTGCATCTCCCCTGACTGCAAGGCCAGGATTTGGTCTGTTGTGTTCATTGATCTATTTCAAGCATCTTGAACAGTAATTATCTCATACAACCTCCCAAAATATACTCTGTGAAAGAATTTCTCCCTCATAATATGGAAAAGATCTTAGTACAAGTGGAGAATGTGCTAAGCCATCTACAGCATATTTTTTTTAAAACAACGGTTTATGTTAATTACATTGTTATTTTCTCCCATGCTTTGAATATGAGCTGTTTTTATGCTGTACTTCCATGTAAATGCCAGTAGACTTAGCTCTTTCTTGAAACTCATTCATATACAAATAGCATTCATGCTTCATGGTTTAAAAACCACTCAGAGAAATCCAAGGCCGTCAGCAGCAGTTTCCCCACCATGCCTGTTCCATCAATACAAATGGCCAACAGGGAATGTGTTCAAGCTCTCTCTCTGTATCTCCAATCTTTTCCAGAAACAGTTTGTTACCAATGACCTATGTATCATATTATATGTCTCTGAATATCTAAATGGTATCATACACACTCTGTTGCAACTTACTTTTTTCCTAAACTATATACAGTTGGCCCTTAAACAAAATAGGAAGTATGGGAACAGATCTCCTATGCTGTTGAAAATCCATGTATAACTTTTGGCTTCCCCAAACCTTACCTACTAATAGCCTACTGACCTGAACTACTAATAAGCTCACTGTTGACTGGAAGTCTTATTGATAAAGGTCAACTGTGTCTTGGTTGTTATGATATCAGTTTACATAGATCTTTTTAATTTTTAATGGTCATAATAATATATTAATTATAAGGTTATATGTAGTTTAATAAACTCTTGACTATGTTTTCAGTCTTTTACTAGGGCAAATAATATTGAGATAATTATCTTTATCCAAATGTCTGTGTAAAAGTGTGAAAACACCTGCAGGATACAATCCTAAAAATGAAATGACTATATTCAATATTATATGTAACTTATTTGGTTACTTAAAAACCAATTTCCTTGCAAACAGGTTTTTATTACGTGAGCCCATGTTCACCCATTCCTTCGTCAACACTGTTTATAATCAACCTTTTACACACTGCAGTTGTGGTAGTTGAAAAATCTTGTCTCATATTTTCAATTTTGAATCAATTTTATTACAGTGGAATTTTTAACACAGTGTTTTTCATGTGTTTAAAAGCTTTTTGCATTTACTTTATATGAATTATCTTTCCATATTCTTTGCCCATTTTCTACAGGAATTTCTGCAGATTTTCATTGATTATAATTGTTCAATGTAAATTAGGATTGTATTTTCACCTATCAAGTGGTTCTTATTTAGACCTGTCACTGACTTAACTTGGATAATATTTTCCATGCAAGAATTTAAAATATTTAGGGCAGTCAAATTTATCTGGATTTATTTTAATACTTTGAAAACATTTGCCCAGTCTAATATTGTGAAAAATCTTCCAATTTTGTTGCAATATTTTTATCAGTTAGTTTTTTACTGAAGAGTGATATAGAATTTATTTTGTACTAAGAATTAAAAATTATTATTGTCTTTCTTTCAGGTGCTTGGCAAGTTTTCCCCAAGTTCTACTTATTGAAGAGTGAATTGTTTCTTCAAGTACTGGAGGTAACCCTTATTATAAACTAAATTCCTGTTTGGGCATCTATTTCTGAGTTCTCTCTGCTATTCCATTGGTCTCTCTGTGTTTTTGTGTATAAGTACCCAGTAGCTTTGGTTTCTGACACTGTATGTGTATTGAGAGATTTTACAGGGCTAGCTCCTACTCATTCTTCTTCTTTTCAAGAATCTTCCTGGCAATTCTTGCAAGATTTTTATTCCAAATATACCCCATAATTAGCTTATCTGGTTGCAAGTAAAAATCATTTTGGTGTTTTTTTTCTTTTTTTCATTAAAGCTGCTCTAAATTTATGATTAATTTACAGAAAACTGATACCTTTATAATACAGAGTCAGGGAAAATGCATGCCTTTCTCTTCAAGCATTCTTTTAAGTCTCTCATTTCATTTTGATTTCCTGTTAAGATTTTCCAGGGGAAGTTCATCATTCTCTGTAAAAGGTCTATTTTCTTTTGTTTTCTAGATGGTTCTTTTTATATTAGAATTATATATATGTATGTATATATATTATATGTTGGTTTGCCTATTATTTTTTACTCAGTTACCTAACTAAATATATTTTATATTCCATAATAGACTTTCAGTTTATTTACATATGTTTTTAAGGTATAGTTCCATCACTTCTGATGTCTATATCTTTGATTTTCTTCTCTAGTCTGTGTCAAATAATTCCTCCTGAAAATATTACGTATTTTTGATATTGGAATTCTTTAAGATATTCTTGCCTTTGTGGGCTTTGCTTTGTCTATATCTCTATTTATATAACTATATCTATGTCTACATATTTACATACACATATATATACAATGCAGGTTTTGAAAGTGTGTGACCTTATGTAAAAGCTGTGCTTTTTTCCTTACATCATGCACTTTTTGCTAAACTTGCTATGTGTGACTTTTGAAGGAAAGCATAAAGGTAGGTGGAATCTTCTGGAGTTCAGTCAACAAATCTTATTTAGAGTTCCCTGAGTGTTCTAGCCAAGGATATTGGAAAAGTAAAATTCATGGGCTCTTCCCTCTTGTTTATATAAGGTAAATCTTTTCAGGGTAGAATGAATGTGGTATTTGGTGAAAAACAGAAAGTGTTTGTTTGTTTTTTGAAGAGGAGGAAGAGTTGGATGATGGGAGGTAAATATGAGGATTTCTCTTTCTCAAACAGAGAGACATGTCCCTTCAGTAGTAAGGTAAAGTGAAAAGAGTTGTAGCCCCAGGTATGCTACGAACTGTGACATTTAGTACATTGCTTAACCTTTTTTTCTCATTTGAAGTGTGAGTAAGGGCAGATGATGCCCAAATATTCTTCATATTTAACATTATTTAAATTCTGTCACAATGCAATCTGGAAGGTGACTACTAGGCAAGCAAAAGTACAAGCCTAGGTTATAATCTCCATTTATTTATCTCTATTCTCTACACATTCTAAATTTAGAGAAATAAAGCAGAGTTTCTATTTCTGCTTATTTGATCTGCATTTTAACTGGTATGAAAAATGGGAAATAAATTCAGAATATATTTCTGTTTATATATTTTGCCAAGCTTTTCCCTAATTTTGTTGACGTGTTTGAACTTTTATGTAAGGTTAAGCTCTACTAAAATGCAGATTTCTTGTTTGTTCAAATGAGAATTGGAAAATAGGTGTTTGGTTGACATGGCGAGGATAGGTCCTTATACTTCCAGGCTCTTTTTGGAAAGTAAATCCCAAAACTATAGTAGGTTAACATAATGTGAGGATTGCAGTGAGGCAGCATTTTCCTGCTGCTAAGCAGGTGCATTCATCATTACCCTCGCCAAGACATTTTAGTGTACAGAATTTGAAACACCAGGGCCTCTGCACATGTTGCTTTGTGCATGGCACATGCTTGTCATTAGTCAAGCCTGAGGTCTAAAGAGTGAAGGCAGTGAAATATGGATTCACCACAACTCTCCATGGAGTTTCCTGAGAATCTGGCTCACTGTTACCCAGGAGCCCATGAAACATGAGCAGTGAGGAAGGATCACTAATAACAAAGTCCTAGCAAGCAGCCAACCTCCCTGCAGTGAAGCTCTGCTCACTTTGATGTAGCTTCCCTGGGCTGGATACATGTGGAGGATGGATGACAGCAGGAGGCTGAAACAGCTGCTAGGTGATAAACTGAAGTGGCTCAAATGCACGTGGGCAGGAAGGAGGAGCGCAGATATTCTCTGACATTTGCTAAAGGGCTGTGAAACTGCACTGCAGCACCGGGTGCAGTCTAGTTGCAGACTGCACAAAACAAGAGCATCAGCTCATCCATCTTGGCCTATAACTTTCAGAAAAGAAGTGACTTTTTTTTTTCCAAATAATATTAGGACACCTAAGAAATGCAGACAAAGCTCTTCCCTAGAGTGCCGGACTGGCTTTTATTTTGACATGTCCTCTCTTAAACAGTCAACAGACAGATATCTAAATGTTTTGATTTTTCCTCTGAAAAATCAGCAGGTTCCACATTTCCAGCCTTCAGAATATGTTATTTTCACTTCCTTTTCAAATCCTGTAAATCAGCATGAGAAAAAGAATGGCATGAGCTAAGGCAAGATAATAAAAAATGAAAGAACAATTAAGAAGTAAAAAAGTCTGCACTACTCTTCTAACAATTAAGTCTTCTCCTGGCAGGCTTTGTGTATTTTTGGAGATTAAATTAGTTTTAAGTTAGTGCTTGGGCTTCTTCTTGTCTCAGAGAATAAGCATTATGTGGGTGGAAAAGTACACTGAAGAATGTTAATTCTTTAGAGGAAACATGCTATAGCTGCTGCCAATTTGTGTGGATACACTTACTATCAAAAGCAATAGATGGCAGTAGATCATGACTTGCTGATTGAATGACCCATTCCTTGATTCCAGGTTTGAAGCTGTCTACTGGATTGTGTCTTATATATTAATGTACAGTTTGCATATAGACTGGATTTGATTTAGTTTACGTATTTCAGTATTGTCTTTAAAAATCAAGATATTTCAGATCCCTCCCAAGCCCTGCAACCAATAACCACCATCCATTCATTTATGTACATTTTTGTTGCACTTCCACCATGTACTTGACATAGTGCAAGGTTCTGAGTGTACAAAAAATAAGAAATATGTATTCCTAAACCCCTAAACCTTGCATATTTACTGTTTAAAGCATACTTTACATGGTACTGCTCAGGGATACCAAATCAAACAATACATGACACCTGTTCATAAAAGGCCAACAATTTCACTAGAGAAGTAGGGACAGCATGAAAAGGAAATAATAGGAGATGGTATGTAATAATTATCTAATGAGTTCTTCAAAGCAGATAAACTTTTTCTATAAAGGGTCAGAGAGAAAATATTTTATGCTTTGTGGGCCAAATGTTCTATGTTATAACTACTCAACTCTGCCTTACAGCATGAAAGCAACCACAGACCATAAGCAGAGTAAAAGGTGGGCTCTTGTTTCAGTAAAGCTTTATTTACAAAGACAGGTAATGCACAGGATTTGACCCATGGGCTGTAGTTGTTCAACTCCTAACTCAGAAAATAATTTGTACAGGAGCAGGGGAAGAGAGGGTAATCGCAACAGATAATCAGAGAGAAAGTGTGCTGAATCTTAAATCCTGGAAGAAAAAGTGGTTCATGACCATCTTACAGAAGTTCAGCACAATAATTAGAATATACCCTACACCTTCTTACTGACAGTACATGAATTCATTTATCCAAACCCAACCTTTGCTACCTGCATCACATTTAACTCTGTTTTTTCTATCCCAACTCTTTCTACATGAGGCTCTATCCTTTCCTTTGGTTCTGAGCTTGATCCCAGAAGAGACTTAGTTGCTGGATTTCTAAGCGCTTAATGGGTATCACAAACTGACTGCTTTAAGCCTTAGGTCTTGGTTTTGTATTGGTTGGCAAACACAGACATCTATATTTCATAGTGAGAGAAAATAAGAAGAAAAAGAAAGTATATATACAGAAGAGTGGTAGAAAATAGGCTATGATGGGAAACATTTAAAACATTAGGAAAGATCCTCAGGGATTGAAAGAGGGGAAATGGTAAAGAAGCATATTAGTTTCTTCAGAAGGTCCAGATGACTACAAGCAGCCCATTGCTATGGATGGAAATGGCTTCATTAAGACTTTGATGATGTTATAGTTGGGTAAAGCCATCTCTATAGAAAATGAATGGAAAAATTATACATTAGTGGTGAGTTTATTAATATTTCACTAATCTGAATATACTTTCTTTCCATAATGTTCTCCATAGTCTCCATAACTAAGCATTAATAATTTAAGTTGGTCTTTAAGGTCTTTGAGGATTTCCGATTATAAGATAAGGATTGCAGAACTCTACCATTATTGTTCTTCTTTTAGTAAACTGCTAATTAAATATGCTACAAATGATTCTTTGTTAAGTACCAAATACATTTTAAATAAATGCATTTGCAATGTGTCTGCTTATGTAGACACAAGATATTTCTAAGAGATGTTAATACATTATGTTTCTTCATATACCCATATTTTCCAAATGACATCCCTTCTGCTTGGCACTTCCCCTTGCCTTCCACATATAACTTAACTCTTTGACTTAACACCCTCCCCTTGATTCTGTTTCATCCTTCAAAGGAATTTTCTTTGACCTTCCCAGGAGGGTTAAGTATAAGCCACATCTGCTTGCTTCGCACTATATTACCTGTCACATTAATTTCTAATTTTGTGTGCTTCTTTTTTCATTAACTATGAGCCCCCAGAACACAGGAATTCTTTTTTTGTCTCAGTAGGCACTGCTTATGCCTGGTACGCAGTAGGCACTCATTGAATATTTGGAGGTACAAGTGAACAATAAGTTGCTACTGTAATGTCAGTATTATGCAGATATACCAAAAGTTACAAGAAAGTTTTTTTTTCCTGTGTGTGATAGCTGATATCCTATGCATGTCATCTTCAAATATCGTATTTATTAATGTTTATGTTCAACACACAAATGGAATAATATGTGGAAGTTATAAACAACATCCTCTATGGTTGTCATATTTCTGATCTTAGACAAAGACAACTTGAGTTCATTACTATCATCATCAGCTAGAGTACTTTGGATAAGTCACTGAGCCTTTCTGAGCTTTAGTTTCCTATCTTTTAGATGATGATATTTTATTAGATAATAATATTCTCCGTGATTGCTCCGCAGATGGAAAAGATAATTCTGATATTGGCCCTTAAATTATATCATGAAATATAAGCCATCATGATTATTTTATTTCTATTCATATTCAGCACTAAGTGTTGCCAAGTAAAACATTGTTAAAAGTGTCAAGGAGCAGGACCTGGCTTGGAATTCATATGGAATATAATTTCACAATTACCAATTCGCCTGTCATTGTTATCTTAACTGATTCTACTAGACACTGTAAATGCTGCCACAGCTATACATCGCCATAGTATTATTTCTTTCTCCCTTTGGTTCTGAACCTCTAAGACAAATGGAGAATTAAAGTATAAAATAATTTAATTTTCTGGCTAAATAGAATGAGGTGACTAATTATGGTTCTTTAGTTTTTAGTGAGAATGATGGTCTTTAGATAGGGATGTGTTAAGTGATCAGTTTACAAAGAACATATTTACCAGGGAATGGATTACACACCAGGGCTCTTTTCCTAGGTATTCAGTTGGCCAGTAGAATAATAATTCTGTCTTTCTCTTGCTTGATAGGAATATGGTTATGTCTCTAGTTGATACAGGCTGTTTAACTGCATATCCACTATCTGTGAAAGACAGTTTGGTCTCCAGAATGTTAACTCACATTTACAATGTTTGCAGGAGCCTGCAGTGCAGGAGGGGAGTCTAAAGAAACTTAATCTCACATTCGCCACCCATCCTATTTAATAAAATGGTACAGTGGAGGTGTTTAAAAGTCACATTTGTTCTTCGAATCAGAAGAAAAAACAGCACATTTCTAAAATCAGACGGCTTGATCAGCAGAGATTATTGCCTAGATCATCCATACAGATCTAATGGAAAATGGTTGTTATACCATACTTAGGTGTACAAAACTTTTTCAAGTACCTTTCTTAACTGTTACTTACAACACTTGGAAAGAGGTAGCAAAGTAGGTATTTTTAAATAGTGAGGCCAGATCTCAGTAGGACAGAATTTTGATCACCAAACATAACAAATATTCTGACATGGTCAGAATTTAACCCTGGTTAAAAGTAGTAACTCCTTTCCCTGGAGATGAGTCTTCTAACAATTCATACCTTGCAAATTGCAGAGGACTGGAAGTGGAAGTGGAAAGTAAGTAGAAAAGTAGAAATGTGCATTACATGGCTCTCAGACATACACAGACTCTTATGGAGTGATAATAAACCCATTCAAAGAGCATTGACACTGGGGTCAGTCCTTCAACAGTGAGTTTTCATGGGAAGACCTCTGAAACATGTCCGTGAGAAGGAATGCCAGTTCTAGACTTTTCTTTCTAACGTTCTAGACCAACATACTAAACTGGAGTCAATTGGGAATGTCTGGATGGTACTGCTCTCATTCTTTATGAATGTTCTGTAATTGGGAATACAATAAATAAAATAAAACAAGCTAATGCAATTTAAAAATGATATGATTGTTGAGTCAGAGGAGAGGCAGCTTTAGAGAAGATTTTCAGGAAAGGCTTATTTGAAAATAAATTCAAAGCCAGGTGTCCTGCTCTTTGAGGCTTTTAACAATGTTTTACTTGGCAAACTTATGGCTGAATATGAACAGCAATGAAATAATGATGATGGTTTATATTTCTTAGATGTCTGCTCTCACATGTGCTAATTTCTAGCTTGTAAATGTTGAGGAAATAATAATACCTACCTTACCAAGTTATTGTGCAAAGGAGAAGGGTTAATCCCTCTAAAGCATATATAAAATTACTGCCATATAGTAAGGACTCAGTGAGTCTCACTCCATTGTGAATCCTTGCTATTATTAAGTATTCTGATTAGACAGCCTGTGTAAAGGTCTTGAGACTGAAATGATTTGCTCTATGTTTTTTTCTTTCTATATTATTAGATGCTAACCCCAACATGTACAGTTACTGTTTGTCAACATAGAAAGATGGTACAGAATTTTTGGCTATATTCCCTGTGCTGTATGTTCATCCTCATGACTAATTTATATTATGATTGAGATTTTGTCCCTTTATCCCCTTCATCTATTTCATCCATCTAATCCAATCCCTCCTCTGTGGTAACTATCAATTACTTCTCAGTGTCTATGTGTTCATTGCTGTTTTGTTCATCTTGTTTTATTTTTAGATTCCACTTTTAAGTGAAATCATATGGTACTTGTCTTTCTCTGTCTGGCTTATTTCACTTAGCATAATACCCTCTAAATTCCATCCATGTTGTGGCAAGAAAGGTTTCTTTCTTTTTTATGCCTAAATAATATTCCATTGTGTGTGTGTGTGTGTGTGTGTGTGTGTGTGTGTGTGTGTGTGTGTAGAACAAGTCTTCCTTATCCTTTCAGCATTGATGGACACTTTGGTTTCTTCCATAGCTTATATGTTGTAAATAATAAAGCAATAAACGTAGGATGTATATATCTTTTCAAATCAGAAATTTTATTTTCTATGGGTCAATTCCTAGAAGGGAAACTACTGCACTGTATGGTATTTCTATTTTTGGTTTTCTGGGGAACCTCCATCCTGCTTTCCATAGTGGTTGTACTAATTTACATTCCTCACCAACACTTGTTATTTCTTGTCCTTTGGATAGTGGCTATTGTAACTGGTGTGAGGTGACATCTCACTGTGGTATTGATTTGCATTTCCCTGATGATTAGTGATGTGGAGTGTCTCATCATGAGTCTGTAGGCCATCTGCATGTCCTCTGTGAAAAAATGCCTATTTGGATCCTCTGCCCATTTTTTAACCAAATTATTATTATTTTTTGGTATTGTCTAAGTTCCTTATATATTTTGGATATTAACCCTTTATCAGATATATCATTTGCAAATATCTTCTTCCATTCAGTAGGTTGCCTTTTTGTTTCATTGATAGTTCCCTTCACTGTGCAAAAGCTTCTTTGTTTGATACAGCTCCAATTATTTATTTTTGCTTTTATTTCCCTTGCCTGTGTAGACATATCCAGAAAAGTATCACTAAGGCTGATATCCAGGAGATTGCTGCATATGTTTTCTTTGAGGGGTTTCATGGTTTCGGGTCTTACCTTTAAGTCTTTAATCCCTTTTGAGTTTATTTTTGTGTTTGGTGTATGATGGTGGTCAACTTTTATTCTCTTGCATGTAGCTGCCCAGTTTTCCCAACACCACTTATTGAAGAGACTGTCTTTTCCCCATTATATATTATTGCCTCCTTGGTCTATACTAGTTGACCATTTATGTGTGGGTTCACTTCTGGGCTATTCTGTTCCATTGATTTATGGGTCTGTTCTTGTGTCAATACCATACTATTTTTGTCACTGTAGCTGTGTAGTGAAGCTTGCAGTCAGGGAGTGTGAAACCCCAGCTCTGTTCTTTTTGTCTCAAGATTGCTTTGGCTATTTGGGATCTTTTGCAGTTACATATAAATTTTTGGATTACTTGCTCTAGTTCACTGAAAAATGTCATTGGTATTTTGATAAGAATTGCATTGAATCTGTAGATTGCTTTGGACATGATTGCCTTTTTGACAATATTAATTCTTCCTATCCATGAGCATGGGGTAGATTTCTTTCTTTTTGTGTCTTCTTCAATTTCTTTCATCAGCGACTTATAGTTTTCAAAGTATAAGTTTTTCATCTGCTTGGTTAGGTTTATTCCTAGATATTTTATTCTTTTTGATGCAATTGTAAATGGAATTGTTTTCCTGATTTCTCTTTATGCTAGTTCATTATTAACATATAGGAATGCAACAGATTCCTGTATATTGATTTTTATATCTTGTAATTTTGCTGAATCTAGTTATTAGTTCTAATAGTTTTTTCATGGAGTCTTTAGGGTTTTCTATACATAGTATCATGTCATCTGCAAATAGAGACAGTTATACTTCTTTCTTACCAATTTGGATGCCTTTATTTCTTGTCTTGTTCCTCATCTTAGAGGAAAAGTTTTGAGCTTTCACCGTTGAGAATGATGTTAGCTGTGGGTCTGTCTTATGTGGCCTTTATTATGGCTGAGGTACGTATCCTCTATAGCTACTTTGTTGAGAGCTTTTTTCATGAATGGATGTCAAATTTTTTTCAAATGCTTTTTCAGCATCTTTTGATATGATAATATGGCTTATAACCTTCTATTTGTTAATGTGATGTATCACATTGATTGATTTATGAATATTGTAGCATATTTGCATCCCTGGAATAAATCCTATTTGGTCACAATATAAAGGTTTTGAGGTTGCAAATGATTTGTTCTGGGTTTAGAGTATATTGAGTGGAAGCACAGGAATGATAAAGCAGAAGAGTGATGTTGTAGAAGCTTGATCTCCTAGGGCTTTGAGGCTATAAAGCCAGTTAATTAAGAACTCTCAAAGCATAGTGGATAAACATAAAAACTTGTATTTAAATCTATAACTCTATTAAGCCATATTCTGAGAAATGCACACCTTTTTATTCCTGAGAAAAGGTGTCTTTCTGGTCATATTTTATTAAAATCTGTCCAGTCTACATTTAAACTTCTTGTCTGATATTTGAAATTCATATTTCAAAGTTCTACCCCTCTCCTCTCCTGATACTAGGGTGTAGGTACTGCACAAGGGTAAAAGGAAGATAGGTTAGGAAAAAAACAGATGGCTCTTACTTTCTTGCTGCATTTGGGTTTTACGCCCCTACTCGCCAATTCTCACTGCTTCTCTGACCAACACTGCTGACCATCAGTCTCTGTGTAGCAGGCACGGATTGCTGGCTCCCCCTCTACACTCTTCAGGTCTCTGATATAAGAGTTATGATTCCTGTTCATCCCCCCTTTTATCACGACCCTGGCAGTCTAGCTGTCAATGGATGGGAGTGCAGGCTCCTACACTGCCAGCCAGCCAGCAATCTAATCAAGTGTTTTCTCTGCTCAGAGAGGCAGAGAGGAAGGTCAGTAAGTTCATTGCCTAAACAAATATCCAGCTGGGAAACAGAATGCCAATCTCCCTTTCTTGAGGCAACATCAGTGATTATCTTGCAGTCCCCCTATTGTTTCTCTGAGGAGCTGGATGCCTCTTCCAACAAGCAGAGCGCTGTCCATAAGGCCAATGATACTGGTGACGGCCTTGCTCCCCTTAGACTTCTGAATACATACATTAGCTAGGGAATGGGAAGGCAGCAGCTGTTTGGGCATTTAGTGGCTCTGACAAAACTGAGAATCAACAGATGAAGTTGAATTTAATGTTCAGTTGCACTCAGGAAATAATAGATGGACCCTATAGCACTGTGGTTAGCAATACTATGGGCTTTGGAATAACTGACCCATTTTCAAATCCTAGGTTCTGGGCATGCTCGACGTCATCTCTTGTATAGGCCAAATACTTTCAATGCTTTCATTGCTAATTTGTAAATATGGAGAAAATAATGATACCTGCCTTATCAAGGTATTGTGAAATGTAAATGGGTTAATCCCTCTAAAGCCGGTACAAGAGTACTGTAAGGGACTCGGTGACTCTTAGTGAATCCTTGCCATTATTAAGTATTCTGATTAATAATAATCTTATGTGATCATGCTGACTAAATGAAAAATAGACTGGCAGAGGAGAACCGAGCAAGGATGGAAGCAGAGAGAGCTTTAAAGCAGTTAGTGGGGCCTTAAATGAAATCTTACAGGAATGTGGCATAGAGTGGCCTCGTGGAGGAGGCGGAAAAGTCATTTTCATTACATTTTTCTAGGTGTAGCTGTTTTGGAACATGTTGAGGAATTTTTCATGGGGCTTGAAGAAAAAAAGAAGAATCAAGGACGGCTCTGACATTTTCAGCCTGAGAATTTAGGAAAGCTCTTAAGTATTTAAGGCCATGGGGTTTTATGAGATCAGAAAATTAAAAGAAACAAAAATATAAGGATCAGAACAGAAGAAACTAAATTGTTTGTATTCACAGATGATAAAATTTTCTATATAGAACTATTCAGAGCCTTGACCATATGCTATTAGAATTTAGGCACATGATATAGATTAGAAATCTACATGAAAAAATAGTATTTCTTGTAGGAAGAATAATGGATCCCCAAATATGTCCAAACCTAAATACCTTAAGCTATGAATATATTGCCTTACTTGGTAAAAGAGACTTTGAAAAGGTGATTAAAGTTAGGGATATCGAGATGGTGAGATTATGTTGGTGGACTTAATCTAATCACAGGTGTCTTCAAAATCTGAGAACTTATTCTGTCTGAGTCAGAGAGTTGCAGTGATGGGAGGAGAGTGTGAGAGACGGCACCATGAGAAGGATTCAGTGCCCACTGCTGATTCTGAGATGTAGGGACCTATGTATAAGGAGTTAAGAGAGGCCTCTCAGAGTCCAGGGTGGCCCCCTAACCAACATCCAGCAAGGAAACAGAGACCATAGTCACAGCTGTGGGGGGGCTGACTTCTGCCAATGTCCGGATGAACAAGGAAGGAACCTGTCCTAGAGCTTCCAGAGCAGAACGCAGCATGCCAACACCTTGATTTTAGTCCAGTGAGACCAGCACCAGACTTCACATCTACAGAATTTCAAAATAACTAATTTGTATTATATTAATCCACTCAGCTTTTGGTAGTTTGTTGTAGCAACGAGAAAATTAATACATATACCATTGAGTTCATCCACCTCAGTGTACATTTTTTTGACACCTAGTGAATTTATAAAGTTGTGTAACAATCCAATTTTATAACATTTCCATCATCCCTAAAAGACGTCCTGTGACATTTGCAGTCCATCCCAGTTCTGACCCCCAGTCCCAGGCAGCCGCTATCTGCTTTCTGTCCACATAGATTTGGTCTTTCTGGACATTTCATATAAATTAAATCATATGACATATAGTCTTTTGCATCTGACTTCTTTCATCCAGCATAATGTTTTTGAGGCTCATTCATGGTGTAGCATGTATCAGTATTTTGTTCCTTTTTATGACTGAGTAGTATTCTATTATGTAGCTAAACCACAACTGCTTCCCTTTATCCCTTTGTGGAGATTTAGTTTGTTCAGAATTTTTACTATTATGACTAAAGCTGTAAACACAAGTCTTTGTGTGGACCCTAGTTTTATTTCTGGCAGATTTCTAGGAGTGGAATTGCCAGGTTATAGGGTAAGTTTACGTTTAACTTTTTAAGAAATGCTCAAGGTGGCTGTGCCACTTTATATTCTCATTAGCAAGATATGAAGATCCTGGTCTCTTCATAGACTTGCCTATACTATTGATTGTCTGTCTTTTTAATTACAGCTGTTCTAGAGGATGTGAAGCATCTCAGATGGCTTCAATCTGTATTCCCCTAATGACTCTTGATGATGAGCAAATTGTTCTGTACTTATCAGCCATTCATACATCTTCTGTGGTGAAATGTCTGTTCAGTTCATTTGCCCATTTTTTCATTGGGATGTTTTACTTATTATTAAATTTTAAGAGTTCTTTATATATTCTGGATATAAATGGTGGTGGGGAAATTGGATATTCTCATGAAAATTATTTTGACCCTTACCTCATATCATACCCAAATAATTAACTTAAAATTGATAATATTACAAAATGTAAAGGTTAAAACCATGTAACTTCTGAAAGGATATATAGGAGAAAATGTTTAACTTATATTAGGCCAAGAAAAAAAGGAAAAAACATATAATTAAGTATATATAATTGTCTTTTCATTTTCTTAGAGGTGTCTTTTGAAGCCAAATTTTTTTTAATGAAGTCCAATTGATATTTATTTTTCTCTTTTATGTACTATCATTTGGAGTCATATCTAAGAACTCTTGGCTTAAAATAAGTTCATAAATATTTTCTCCTATATATTGTTCTAGAAGTTTTATAATTTTAGCCTTTACATTTTGGCATATGATCCACTTGAGTGAAAATGGTTTGTGTATGATATGAGGTGTCTAAATAATTTTCGTAAGAATGTCCAATTTTCCCACCACCATTTTTGGAAAACTATCCTTTCCTTCACTGATTTGCCTTAGCACCTTTGTCAAAACTCAACTGAACATAAATGTTAGGGTTTATTTTTGAACCCTGAATTCTATTATGTTGATCTATATATCTGTCCCTTATACCAGTACCACTGTGTCATGGTGTTGGTAGATTTAAATAAATTTTGTCATGGCTCCTTTTCAAGTTGTTTTGGCTATTGCTGGTCTTTCTCATTCTCATTTAAATGTTAAGATAAACTCTTCAATTTTTGCAAGAGAAACACCTGCTGTGTTTTGATAGGGACTATGCTAAACCTACAGATAAAACTGTGGAGATCTGCCGTCATAACAATATTGATCTTTTTGATGCATAACCATGGAATGTTTTTATATTTACTTTAGATCTTTTAAAGTTTCTTTCGGCAATGTTTTGTTGTTTTCAAAGAACAGGTCTCGAACTCTTTTTGATATATTCATTTTCAAATATATTTTATTATTTTGGATGCTGTTGTGAATGAAATTGTTTTTCTTAATTTCATTTTCACAAGTCATGTTTGTGTAATGTTTGATAATTTGTGGGGGCAGTGGGAAGAGTATAGAATTTTGTATTAGCGTCTAAGGATGTATTTGGAAAGATATGCTGATTAAAAGACTGCATTTAACCTCTGATCTGTAAGGAAAAACGACTTAACCAACGATGAAGAGAAAGCAAAGCTAGAAGGAATGAGATCATGAAATTGAGATCTTTGCAAAAATGGAGAGTTGGCCAAGAATGAGTTGAGGAGGGCCTGGACAAAAACAGTAATAGGGACAGATGCTTTATTGGTAAGCTCAGAGTGAATATCTCTCTTATGTCTAGTGAGCCAAAAATAAGATATCCTGTTCAGAGCCTGTTATCTGTGTGGCCTATATGAGGAGTATAGTGAGCCACAAGTAAGGAGGAGGGGGACCTCACACAAGTGTTAGATTTAAAAAGAAAAATTGACACGAGGAAACAGTGTTTTCATTTTTAAGTAATATTTTTGACAAATAATCATTTATTAGTTTCTTTGTTATATTTAGCGTTTTTAAAAGTGCTTCCTGTACTTAGTTTAATATTAGAAATTTGCAAAGGCTTAGTTTATGGCTTTATAGTGAAGCAAAAAATTAGTAAATAAAAATACATTTTCTTTGGCTGAAAACCCCAAATGGTATAGAGTTGTAGCGAGCATTAAATGAGGTCACATCTAGCATAGTGCAAAAACTTGGCAAAAAAAAAATTGTCACTCAGTAAATGTTAGTTTTGTTTCCTTTCCCTTATCATTCATATTCAGTATTTATTGAAAGTAAAATTCTGCTTGACATTCAGAAAAGATGTTTCTCTAAAGGTTTTTTATATCATGAAGGCAAAATTAAGATAAAAAAATACCAACAGAAATTTCACAGTACACATCCTACAAGGACAAGAAAATGAGCCTGCAATTAGATAAAACTGCATCCTTTTCAAAGAATTGTATTATTAAATATTCAAGATTATGTGCATTAGTAAGGATGTAAACTCAAAGACATACCTTTTTAGAGGGCTTCTGACAGTAACTAATCATTAGAAAGACATTTAATGAAACATTTGAAAGGGGAAAACAGCTCAAGAAATGGACGAATTCGAGCAACTCACTAGTACTGCTTTAGATGGCACATTTAGAGAACAAAAGACAAGAGAATCAGGAAGAAAAAAATCGCTTTAAGACAAAGTTGCCACTGTCCATTGATTGAGAGGTCACACTTTAAATCATTTTGACAGCTGAAAAAGAGGATGAATATAGTTTTCCCAGAAGGTAGTTTTTAAAAATATTTTTTAAATAACTTAATACAAAGAAAAGGACATCAAATCTGAACCAGAAATGACTAAGAGATTTAGTTGTGGAAGATACCATCAACATAGGACTAAATCCAGACAAAGAATATTTTAAAACGTATGCAGAATAGATGAAGGGACAGCTCACTAACTTGGCATTATCTGACTCCTTTGGAAACTCTATGTCCCTGTAGCAATATTCTACCCTTACATTCAGTTTAACTATAACCTTATTTTTTCCAGCATGATCTGGATTTATGGCAACTTCTATTATTTCTTAGCTGAGGCATTTATTAGATATATTGCTTATGACAAATTCTCTCAAGATTTAGGCTGTAAAAACAAGAGCAACCCCAAAACACACTGTGAGCCACTCTTCATTCCTCATTCTATAAATCCTAAATATGTAAATATTATCTACTGGATTTGCAGCATATTCTT
Source organism: Smutsia gigantea (assembly GCA_032199065.1). NCBI lineage: Eukaryota > Metazoa > Chordata > Mammalia > Pholidota > Manidae > Smutsia > Smutsia gigantea. The sequence goes on from JAVSCE010021309.1 coordinate 19,839, forward strand.
AAAATGTATTAAAGGTGAATCAATAAAGTGAGGTATGATTTGCTTTTCATCTCACAGACTTATGATCAAACAAGGTTGGCATTCATGTTACATCTTGGGAGATCATTTCTTGGTTTCATTTTGAAATGTTCAGTGGTCCCGCCACTTGGGCTCATGCTGCATGCAAGCAGAAAAACGTAGAGAAAGGAGGGAACTGTCTGGATGAGTCACACAAATTTTCATCTGAATATATAATATGTCAGTAAGTATGAGCAGACATGAATTCAGTTTATGCCCCTTAACCTCTTTAATGATCTAGTCTCCTTTATAAACTGGAATAATAATTGATATACTCATCATAATAATCCTATGAAGATTAAATGAGGTGATGCATGGAAAGTCCTTAGTGCAAGACCAGGAACAGTCATCCAGTGAATGATAGGTGATGTAGTAGTCATAGTAATAAAAATAATACATGCGGTAGTAGGAGGGGTACTGGTAACAGTGGAGGACTAGTCATACCAGTTATAGTAATCAAATTTGTCCTGATTTATCAAAAAGTAATTTTGTTTTTTATTCTGGAAGCCCAAGGTTGTGCCAACTAATAAATGAGAGTCTTTATATGTGAAGTGAGGTAAATAAGTCATAATCAAAATGGCCTCAATTTACAACATCTTTAGTCTACAACTGATATTTTACATATACTCTTATCTCCAAAACATCCTCCAAGGAAAGAATATTCGTGGAACTCTAATTATAGGTGACCAGCTTATCTATATCTGGCTTCATTTTAAAGGAAGGATTGTGTTACATTTGAGGCCATGGGATTATCAGGGATGCAAGTGACCCCAGAATGCCTCTTGGTCCCATGTCTGGGCTCCCTTCTGTGCTATTGTAGAGGTGCTTCTTTTAGTCAGATGCATGACTGTATCTGGTTTAGTGCCTTGCGGATCTCCCACCAAGGGAAAGGGGGCCCAGACTCCCTCATCTCTAGTTTGAATAAGAGTGAAGAAAATCTGCTTGGTTCAGCCTTATAATGATCTCATCCTCTTGGCAACATCATCATTCATGGAGGTTGGAAGTAGGGTTGGAGTTGATTAGCCTAGCTATGTGACATGACCATCCTGTGTCCAGGATTTTGGGTCTATAATGTCAACAATCCAGGAAGGATTGCTTGGCACCAAGAAAGATAGAAATTATAATTTGTAATCAGAACTCCTTATTTCCAGGTAGGAAATTAGGGCTCTGAGACACTGAGTAATTTTAAACTATCAGAGTTCTGTGAGAATTTAGATTTGTGTCTTTTTCAGTGTAAATACATGATGTGTCCACACTGTCATAGTTTCTTGGATAATATTTGCATAATAAATTCAAGTAGTAGGTATGAAATAACAGGTAAGGGAATCCATACTGCGTCCTAAAACATAAATACTAAGTAATCCCAGTTCTCTTGATAATTGGCAAGCCTTCACTTAGTGCCACAAAAATTTTACTAACGTGTGATCAAATCCACACTGAACTGATGTGTTCTCTCAAATATCATAGGTTATATTCATTGATCAATAGCCTAATTGCTATTTGTTATTTAGTGTATCAATATCCAACAGTTAGAGTAAGCCTAGCAAATCCTCTCATCAGTAGTTCCACCACCAAATCTGGACAATGTTTGCACTTTCTTTCCTATTTTCCAAAAGAGCTCACTGAGCCCCTGAGAGGGTGTATGTGCATCTCTACAACATAGCTCTGGCATGATTATCGCTACCTCAGCATTCTTGGCCATGGTTAAGAAAAAAGTATGGGTAATTATGTACCTTCTTTAGCACTTTTTTTTTGACCCTTAAAGTCATTGATTTAGGAATCAGTATTCTTCTCCAAATTTAACGTGATTATTTGGTTTTGGTATGAACCCCCAAACACATGCTCTTTTCCCATGGGCCTCTTGATACATTACAACAAACTAGCACAGTAATACACAGTCTATTGTGTTTTGTGACATGATAAATAATATAAATAAAATGTGCCTTGATGTAATTTGCTTTTGGAGATGTTAATGGTTACAATTTATTAAGCTCTTTATAAAGTTAATATTAAGTTTTGCTGTAATTACCTGACATTTCCTGCTGTGTCTACCATAATATTCTTTGTTGCTACTGCATAGATTGGTGAACAATGGTTCCTCTCATTTCATGAATCTATATTTTCTTGCCTCGTCTAGTGTGTTCATCACCCTTTGGCTTAATTGCGAGCCTGCCTTAAAATGCATTCACTCTATTTTTTCAATAGATAAGAGGTTCAAATGTTGCATTATGCAAAAAAATCCTATTTTTTGAAGGAATTCAAAAGTTAATGTTATCATAATCCTAAATAGATGAAGCAATGGTGGAGAAAACTGCAGAGCAAATATGAAATTTAATAATGGCCTTCCAACAGCTTGCCTTTCAAATTGTTAGGAATTCATTAAACAATGGCTGAGTGGCACTGACAAATTACTCTCCTATGAGGTATCTAGCCATATCATGAATATCGCATACTACATAGCTCACATTTCTAAAGGGATGTAGACAACAAATTGGATTTCAGACAATTAACATGAGGCTTGAATTCAGTCTCCAGACACATCCCACTCTGTTTTTAAGGAAAGGTAATTGGGATGTGACTGTATAAAGAGGGTTAACATTAAATTATTGAAAGAGTATAGAGCTTGTGTCTGCACTAGAAGGAGTTTATCACACTGTAGAGTAGTTGAAGGGCAGAAATAGTAATAGCGGCTGACCTTATAGAGTTGAAAATATTTTGCATAAATTAAGCTTTTTAACGCTCACATTCTATGAAGTAGCTACCCTTCTTTTTCCACAGATGGTTAAGCAATTGCTAAAAGTCACACTGCTAAATGTGCCACAGCTGGGATTGAAACCTATAAAGTTTGAATTTATAACCATGGCTCCATAGATCCTTTAAGATACATAGAGAGGCACCACCTACATTTTTGCTACTGAACAACTTTTTCATATTCATGTTTAGTGTCTGTGTTTCTACTCCAAACAATGGAGACAGGCTCTGGAGAATACTTGTAAAAATCAAAACAAAAAAACACACTGAATGGGTGCTTCATGCAGAGTTATTTTATTCACTCATTGGGTGAAGCTGACAGGAAGTTGGCAAAGTAAAAAAAATAAGTGGAGAAGACAGGCCTAAGGCCTGAACATGGAGCAGAAGTTGTGCAGAACAAAGCTGGTGCCTGTCTTTCCTGTAGTGAGCTTCAGTTAACTGATTTTTGAAATAACCTTTTTAATTTTAGAATGGATTTAGGTTTACATAAAAATTGTGAAGAGGGTAGTTTCCACGTACCCATACTGTTTCCCCTATAATTACTATCTTACATTAGTATATTTGTCACGGTTGCTCAATTGATGAATTAATATTGACCCTAATATTGATTATAATTAACAAAAGTACATTCCTTATTCATATTCCCGTACCTAAAGTCCTTTTTCTATTCCAGGATCCCACCTATGACACCACATTACATTAAGTTTTCATTTCATTTTGGATTCCTCGATTTTCCTTCTTTTGAGGCTGTGGATAGCTTTGAGAGCAATGGTCAGATATTTTGCAAATATCCCTCTATTGGGATTTGTCTTATGTTTTACTTATGATTAGACTAGGGTTATGGGTTTTGGGGAGGAAGACATACCCTTTGCATCCCATCATATCAAAAGTGCATTTCTAATCAACATGATTTAACCCTGGTTAAGGCTGTTCTTGCTCACCTGGGTGAGGCAGTGTTGTCTCCCTGTGAAGTCGCTCCCCGCACCCCCACTTCCATACTGGACTCTAGATGTCGCTGTGCTCCTTGTCTTGGTCCTGTGTTCCACTCACTTTCATCACAGTGGGATTCTGAGTACTTCAAAATGCTCCAGGCTCATTTTGTATATTTGATGCCCCATCAGGTAACTTTTAATGTTGGTGCATGTTATACCTTAAAATTTTTAAAAATGTTTTATTGAATATAACTGATATACAATAAAGTGCATATTATTTACAACTTGGTAAGCTTTAAACTGTATACACACCTGTGGAAAAAAACAATCAAGGTAGTGAACATATCAATCACTCCTCAAAGTTTTCTCAAGCTCCTTTGTAATCCTTTGCCACTGTGCCTTCTTTTCTTCTCCTTCCCCAGTCTGCTTTCAGTCACTATGAATAATAATGAATTCTCTAATTTTTTAAAAGTTGAAGTGTATATTTTTTCAGTGGCTTCTTTCACTTCACAAAGTTGTTTTTTTTTCGTCCATGTGTTGGTTGTATAGTTAAGTCCCTTTTTTTGATGAATAAAACTCATATATATATATTATGCATAATAATATGTACACACACATGCACATGTGCACGTGCACACACACACACCCCTATATACATGTACCTATTAATGGACATTGGAGTTGTTTTTCTCCATTCACTTGTTGATGTATCTTGGAGTTGTTTCCAGACTTTGGTTTTTACTAATAAAGCTGTTTGAAATATTTGTGTACATATGCTTTCATTTCTCTTGGAAAAATATCTAAGATGGGAGTAGCTACTTTATACGATAGACATATGTTTAACTTTTAAGAAACTGGCAAACTGTTTTGCAAAATGGTAGTACCTTTTTAAATTCCTAGCAGCAAGGTGTGAAAGTTCCAGGTGATCCACATTCTCACTTGATGTGTTGGCATTTCTCATTTTAAATATTTTACACGTGAAGTGTTATCTCATTGTGGCTTAAGTTGTGTTTTCCTAATGAAAAGTGTTGTGTGTATTATCATGTGATCATTTTTCATCTGAATGTTTTCTTTGATACAGTGATTGGCCAGATATTTGACCTTTTGAAATTGTTTCCTGTGCTCTCTTAGTGTTGAGAAAGTTCTTCATATATTCTGGGTATATGCCCTTTATCACATATTGATTTATAAATATTATCTCAGTCTATGACATGTCTTTTCAATTGAATTTTCAATTTTCTTAAGAGTAATGGGTAAAAATTATGTTCTTTTTTTTTTGGTGAAGTCTAATTTGTTAGTATTTTTCTTTTATGGTTTATATTTTATCTAAAATTTTCCAATCCCATGTCACAAAGATGTCCTGATTTGTTTTCTTCTAAAATTTTAAAGTTTTATATGTAACATTTACGTTTATAATTGTTTATGTAACTTGGAATGAAAAATATGGTTTCAACTTCATTTTTTGCATATGGATATCCATTGATTCGTCACCATTTGTTAAGAAGACCATCCTTTGTCCACCTTTGTTAAAAATCAACTGACTGTAATTCATAGGCCTATTTCTATGCTTTTTATTTTGTCCACTGATCTATTTATCTTGATGAATATGATAACCCTTGTAGACCATATTTTAGTAAATTTAACTTTCTTATGTGTTACTGGTAGAAAAATAGTTCAGTGTACTTATGACATTTTAGTGGGGATAAACAACCTGTTGCTGTTATTCTTAATAATTTAATATCCTAATAGAACTCAAATATTATAATTTTTATGGAAGAGGCTATCAATATCTACTTCAAATATTTCCTATAGTTACTATAGGTTTTCAATTTTAATATGAAAGATATTCATGAAGCACATATGATAAATTGGAATCTTATGCTATTTTTTATTATATTTTTTGAAAGATTGGGCTTTAAAACCATTCATTTTAGTATTTTTAGTTTAACTCAACTACCACTTAGAGAATAACTATGGTGTTCCAGTCACTGAATTAAGATTCTGAATCATGAGATTAAGTGATGATATATTTATATCTCTAGCTAACAATCTATCAGTCCATATATATGTGATCTGAGACTACCTTTGAGAAGTTTACAGTAGACAGAAGACAGATATGTAGGATATGCTATTACAATATTCCCCTAATGCATGTCTACACTTTCACTGAAAAAATATGTTAACTTTCTAAGGTAGAAACTTCATATGGTATTCATATGATCAAACTATTTCAACAACTTTCTTCCCCTGTAGAGTAACATTAGAACTAATTAACCATACTTTTGTGCATTTAATTAGTAACCATGAGTATATTTTCAGACTGATCTGCCTGCATATTATCCCGACAATATTCTCTTCATTTAGGCATTTGTGAAATTTTTGTATTTCTTTATTTAGTTTTACTCAAACTGAAAGTTTTAGGGTCCATTAAAATTATGAGAATTATATCTAAGATCGATAGTTTTCACATGAAAAATCAGGCATACCTCCAGACAACTATAACCTTAATCTTACAGGCTTTCTTTTTGGGGTGGGTGTGAGATGGGGAGGGTTTGATGCAATCTAACTTCCCCTGATTTAAGTCTGGTGACTTCCATGTAGATTACACTACATGGTATAGTCACTTTCATTCAAATATAGTAATAAGTGGGCTTCATGGTTTGGCGTAATTAAGGCAATGGAAAAAATGTACAAGACATGACTGAAATTAGTCTTGGTCTGAAAATGACTAGATGTCTTCCTAATTCAAACTTTTAAGGAAATATAAAGATATATAGCAACATAGTTCTCTGTTTAACAAATGAAGTATAAAAGGGCTCCAATGTTAAAATAGGATACTGAAAACATACAGATAATGCAACACAACTTCTAGAAATAAAAATAATAATAATATATTCCTTTAAAAATGAAATACATGAGATAAATATTAGAAACACTTAAAGATAGAATTAGTTTGAAGAAATTGAAAAAATGCCAAATAAAACAAAGATGTTGAAAATACAAAAGAGGTTCTATACTACCTAAAGCAATCTGCAGATTTAACGCAATCCCTATCAAACTACCAACAGCTTTCTTCAATGAACTGGAACAAATAATTCTAAAATTCATATGGAACCACAAAAGACCCCGAATAGCCAAAGCAATCCTGAGGAGGAGGAATAAAACAGGGGGAATTACGCTCCCTGACTTCAAGCTCTACTACAAAGTCACAGTAATCAAGACAATTTGTTATTGGTACAAAAACAGACCCACAGACCAGTGGAACAGAATAGAAAATCCACACATTAACCCAAACATATACAGTCAATTAATATATGATAAAGAAGCCTTGGATATACAATGGGGAGATGATAGCCTCTTCAGCAGCTGGTGTTGGCAAAACTGGACAGCTACATGTAAGAGAATGAAACTGGACTACTATCTAGCACCATACACAAAGGTAAACTCAAGGTGAATCAAAGACCTGAATGTAAGCCATGAAACCATAAAACTCTTAGAAAAAAATATAGGCAAAAATCTCTTGGACATAAACATGAGCAACTTCTTCATGAACATATCTCCCCTGGCAAGGGAAACAAAAGCAAAAATGAACAAGTGGGACTATATGAAGCTGAAAAGTTTCTGTACAGCAAAGGACACCATCAGTAGAACAAAATGACATCCTACAGTATGGGAGAATATATTCATAAATGATGTATCCGATAACAGGTTGACATCCAAAATATATAAAGAACTCACGCACCCTAACAAACAAAAAGCAAATAATCCAATTAAGAAATGGGCAGAGGACATGAATAGACACTTTTCTAAAGAAGAAATTCAGATGGCCAACAGGCACATGAAAAGATGCTCCACATCGCTAATCATCAGAGAAATGCAGATTAAAACCACAATGAGATATCACCTCACACCAGTGGGGACGGCCAACATCCAAAACACAAACAACAAATGTTGGGGAGGATGTGGAAAAAAGGGAACCCTCCTACACTGCTGGTGGGAATGCAAATTAGTTCAACCATTGTGAAAAGCAATATGGAGGTTCCTCAAAAAACTCAAAATAGAAATACCATTTGACCCAGGAATTCCACTCCTAGGAATTTACCCTAAGACTACAGCAGCCCAGTTTGAAAAAGGCAGATGCACCCCTCTGTTTATCACAGAACTATTTACAATAGCCAAGAAATGGAAGCAACCTAAGTGTCCATCAGTAGATGAATGGATAAAGAAGAGGTGGTACATATACACAATAGAATATTATTCAGTCATAAGAAGAAAACAAATCCTACCATTTGCAACAAATGTTGGCGAGGATGTGGAGAAAAGGGAACCCTCCTACTCTGCTGGTGGGAATGCAAATACCATTGCATGGATGGAGATAGAGGGTATTATGTTCAGTGAAATAAGCCAAGCCAAAAAAGACAAGTATCAAATGATTTCACTCATATGTGGAGTATAAGAACAAAGAAAAAAACTGAAGGAACAAAACAGCAGCAGACTCACAGAACCCAAGAACGGACTAATAGTTACCAAAGGGAAAGGGACTGGGGAAGATGGGTGGGAAGGGAGGGATAAGGGGGAAAAAGGGGCATTACGATTAGCAGATGTAAAGTTGGGGGGGCATGGGGAGGGCTGTACAACTCAGAGAAGACAAGTAGTGATTCTATAGCATCTCACTATGCTGATGGACAGTGACTGTAATGGGGTTGGCGGGGGGACCTGATGAAGGGGGTAGTTTAATAACCACAATATTGCACATGTAATTGTAGATTAATGATACCAAAATAAATTATAAAAAAAAGAAAATACAAAAGAGATTAAGAGAAATTAAGAAAAAATAGAGGTTAGGTATGTTTGATAATATTTGCATAATACAAGATGAAAGAAAATGGGGAAGAGATAATATTAAAAAAGAAACTGACAGGAAATTTTCCAAAACTGACAAAAGTCATAAATCCTCAATATCGTGAGTACTGTAAGGACCAAATAACACACAATTAAGCAAAACAGTGTACATAAAGATAAATTTGCCAAAGCAAACAAAAATAAAAGAAACCTTACCTACAAAAATCAGTAGCTACATAGATATCAAGCTTTTCACAGCAACAATAAAATCCAGATGATAATACAACATAAGAAAATAGCAATTAGCTAAAAATTTTGCAGCACTGATAGTTTAGGTTAATGACAGATATTTTTAGACAAGGATTAAATCTTTATCTTAAATAGACCCTCCATATAGAAGATAAAATAATATATACTTTAAATTAAACCTTGAAAGATGGAGTTAAATTTAACAAGCAGTGATCAAAAGACTTGGGTAAATTTTAAAAAGTATTGACTAGAAATACAGTAGTAATTATGATTGCAAATGTTTGGGTTATATGACAAGATAGAAATACTTTTACTTAAAAATAACATTGGAGAGATATTACATACTGACATCCTCCTCTTATTGATTGAATCTTGACTGTGTAAAATTAAGTAGTGATAATAAAATATAAGTATAACCCCCCAAGGAACAGAATTAAAATGTGTTTTTCAAGCCAGATGAAGATGTAAAATCATATTTTAGAAACCTTATTATCCAGGGAGACCCTATGTAATAACATGACTTCTTGAAAGCTGAGACCCTAATGCTTTGCCCAGCAGCAGGGCTGACAGCTTGAGGAGGGCTTAACCTTCTGTCACTGTCTTTTAAGAGGGAGGAAATCACCATGGACCAAGGAATGCAACTGGATTCTGGGAACTGGAAATGGCAATCAAGTGTAAAGCCTTCGGAAAGGAATGCAGCCCTGCCCAGACCTTGATTTCAGTCCGTCAAGACCTATTAGACTATAAAGTAAAAAAACTGAGTTGTTTTAGCCCATTAAATCTGTGGTAATTTCTTAGAGCATCAATAGAAAACTAATACAGGATGATAAAAATAAATACTTGGTGACTGAGTATATGTCCACGACCAACAAAAAAACAAGAAACACAGTTAGAACATGTAATTTTAAAAGAAGCTATTATTTGCAACACTTCCAGGCAATACAAAGTAGAAAGGAATAAATCTGACAAGACATGTAGAAGCCCTTGGAGAAACATTGCTTTTGAGATCATAAAATCTCTTTGGAGAAAACTTAGACACATCTAATAAATGTGCCCACACATATGCTCTAAATCTCAGTACATTTCTCCAAGTGCCTAAGTGGGGATCTGAAACTTGAATTAACTCTGTGAAGGGAGGAAGGTGGGGAGAAGTGTTCCAGAAAAGGAGACAGCATTCTTTTTGAAAAGACCAGAGAGACACAAAAAGAAAGATATGTTCCAGAAACTGAAAAAAACATATCCGTGGTGCCAGAGAGCAAAGTGGAGAGTCCTTCAGGCTTAGTCTTGTAAGGGAAACTGATGACAGATTTTACAAACATTGCATTAGTCTAAATTTTGGATTTTAGACTATCTTTCATGCAGTGGAAAGACATAGCCTAGCTTAAATAAATGAGTGACTTGAAAAGGTCTGCATTTTAAAAATCTCTAGAAGGCTGCCCTGTAGATTGAAAGGGGTATTAAGAATGAAACCAACAGACTTTTGGCCTTCATTCATTCATTCATTCAGTCAATCAGTCCAGTCTAGACAAAAGTCCCTGCCTTCAAAGAGCTTTCATTTTACTGGAAATGGAGACAGACACTAAACAAGTGGGGATTAATACATAGCTTTTCAAATGGCAGTCAGTGCTGTGGAAATGGGGAAGGGGAACAGAAAATGCAGGGGCAGGTGATTAGAAAAGGCTCGGCTGATAAAGTGGTATTTCTGTAAAGATTGGCAGGAAAGGAGAATGAGAGATGATTTGGTATGGGAGAGGGGTAGATATAATTTCATTATGTTTTTAAACTGAGAGATGCTGGGATATGCTGTACTTTGAAGTGCTGGGTATTGAAGGCAGCATATAGATACTCCTTTCTTTTTGGGATTCTCTCCTTTTTTCACTTCTTGGGATTCTCTCCTTTTTTCACTTCTGGTCCTTAAGAGAAGCTGTTCTCTCTGGACACTCTTCACCTTCATCCTATGTCTTCTTCCCAGTCTAATTCATCAACACGTCAGTTCTCATTTTGAATACCATTTCCTCTAGAACGTCCTCCTTGACTTTTAGACTAGGGAATTTGCTAGGTCTATGTATTTGCTTAAGGCCTTGAACTTCTCTTTCATTACCCCCTTCAGAGCATACTGAAATTGCTTTTCTTCCTCCCTACGCTCTGTAATGGCTGTGATGTAAAGGGCTTCCTGCATCCCCAGCCCCAGCCCAGAATAAAGGAATGACCCGTAGAGCTCTGTGGATTGAAAGAAAAACCATCCTCTTATTTACACTTTTAAAACATTTGCTTGGAGTAATATATTCCTTAGGCACCCTTCATGCTCCTTTGAATTAAGTTGTTGAATTTTCATTCAGCAGTTACTTATCAACCCTTTGCAATGTAACAGGCACCATGACCGTGTTGGGTTTTCAGTGGTGAGTAAGATAAACATGACTCTTTTGCTGATAAAGCTTCTTAGAATTTAATAAGAAAGGGTACATATCCTTAACAGCTATTGATAACAGCTAACATTTGGAGAGGAAAGCCATTAAATTAAATAATGTGTTTTGATTCAGCAAACCAGTGAGTGCTTACCTCCTTGATAAGCACTGTGGCTGAAGAAACACAGATGAATGAGACTCAGTTCCTGCCCTGATGGACTCAATAATCTACCAGCAGATATTGACTACAGAGCCTGGGTGAATGAATTGTGCTGATTGTGTGATGTGAGTCTGTAGGAGAGAAGCGAGCAGTGTTATCTGTCTGAACCTTCAGAAGACTTCACAAGGGAAGTTATATGTTATCTAAGTCTTGAGTCTGGAACTGATTTGCCAAATGAGATCTCTCTAGACATTCTCCATGAGAGATAGGGTGAATCAAGGCCAGCAGGCAGACACCTTCAGTGACTTTTCATAATTATTAACCAGCTGTAATATCCATTAAATAATTAACAATGCCTAGTGTGTAGTGAAAGTTGCTATGGGAATGTGTGTCCCTTATATTTGTGATTGCAGGTGAAGCTATTTCTCTATTTTAGTCTCTTTATAAAGTGGCATAAGAGTTATAGTGGTCAATATACAGCTCAAAAAATAATTGTCTTTTCTGTAAATTAGTAAAGTAAATGTAATTGTTGTTTTTTAATCTCCTTAAAAACAACTACTCTATTATATTCTTCCATTAATTGCTGTGAAATAGTTTAACCCAAAACCAATTTACACACTCATCCCTCCTAGCTCTATGGATTCAGCATCAGCCATAATTGTTTATGTATTTCACTTAGAACATTTAACCCTGTAGAGATCTGCTTCCATTATAGTGCTGCTTACTCTGTTAAAATGGGTCATTGAGCTTATTTACATCCCTGGTTCAGTGTACAAACTGCACGCAAAATGTGTTTATTTATGCAACCTGCATTTTTCTTCAGAGTTCATGATCTTACATTAGACTTTCAAAAGGGATCAAGACCTGATAAAGGTTTAAAAACCTTGGAATTCTTTCTTTCGGCATTTGCCAGTTCTTGGCAACCTTGAAAGGACTCCAATCAAACTTTTACGTGAGAGCAATAAAAGCTATATATTTCTTATACCAAAAAAGGAAGAGTTACTTCTCATGGGACCCATTGCACAAGTTGTCTGTCTTTATCAGGGCTCTGTTGATTACTCTAGATTGTCAACTGCTAATGTCTGAGAAAGGATCTTATTTGTTATAATGTATCTAGTGTTTTATACAATGAATGTGACATAGTTGGGCCTCCATAGATTTGGAAAATTTGAATGAGTTAAAGATACGAGGTCCTTTTTCTGTTCAGTGTTGCGGGTTGAGTAAATTTAGGATATCACATAAACTCTGCTCATGCTGGTTTGACATAGTTTGTTTGTGGCTACATCCATTCTGTGACATAAACTATTTAAGTCGTAGTCCCTGGTGCATAGTAAACGTGTGACAAACATAAATGCATAGTAAACATTTATCAATGATAACAAATCAATCTCTGCAACTGTTTTGTTTACTTAAAAACAAAACAATGAACATATTTCACCTTCAGGTATTGCATTATTTGTAACTCCATTTTCATCATTCATGACTCATTTTGTTGTCTTAATATTATAAAGTTGCCAGTGGGGAGTCTGTGCTGAAATACCTGCCACACGAGAATAGGACTACATGTTAATGAAATCAGCAAAAGTGAGTCTCAGTGTGTTTCCATCATAATTTAAGGCCTAGTTGAAGCATGATAAATGATCCCACTCTCTGATCATTATACTGCCTGAACAGTGATATGTCATTCATATCTTCCCATTGTACTTTGAAACTGCCATGGGGGTAGCAAATGTACAATAAATACATCACTTGACTGAATTTATATTTCAGAAAAATTCAATGTGTTGGAAAAATAGGAGTATCAACTTAAGTGTAGTTGAGAGTACTAAAGTGCAAATACTTTATTGACCACCCTTGACTCCATCCTTCATTTTATAGCTCAGAAACAGAGATCCAAGTATGTTGAATATTTTCCCCAAAGTGATAACCAGTTCCTGTTTGATCTAGAATTAGAAAACATGTTGTTGGTCACTCATATAGTCATTCCACAAGTATGAATTGAGTGATTGTGATATTCCAGGCACTGTACTAGGTGTATATTGAGTTAAAAGACAAATTCTGCATTGAAGGTCTTTGTGTCTAATAGGAATGACTGGTATCTTAATAATAATTGCAATGCAGTGTAAATGAAAGGAGCTCCAAGAGAGGTTATGTACCGGGTCCAGTGGGGCCATAGAAGATGATGCAAATTTAAGCCATTCTCAGGGGATCAAGGAAGGATTGATACAGGAGAGATAGGTTGAAATACAAGTAAAATGTAATCTAAAGGGAGATGAGAGGAAAAGACTGAAGAACTACACTCTGACCATGATGGAACGTGTAATTCAACTAATGAGTATGTGCTTGAAAACAGGAGTTGTTAAAGCATTTCAAGCAGGGAAGTAGTATAGTAATGCTAATAATGCATTTTCTATTTAGAAAATATTTCCAGTTGCAGTAAGGAGGTTAGATTGCAGCAGGAAGAGACTAAAAGCAGAACAACCGTTATGCTTTTGTAGATATCCAGGTAAGAAATGATGAGAAGCTGGGACTTTCAAGATGATAATTGATGTGGTAAATATCTAGAAGTAAGGATATGAAAAGTACAGAAAAATAGGCAAAATTTACTTCCAGATTGTTAGCTTAGGAAACTGAGTAAACAGTGAGTCAATTCTAGACAGAATTTGTCTTGTGCTAACTTGATTATACCAGCAATTCACTAACTGGGGCAAAGATGCCCTTCCAAGTGTGCCAGGGCAAAGGAGAATGTTCAGGGTAAAAATGATGTTTCTGGCGAGGCTACTGGTTTTACTCAGATCGAAGTAATTCAAAGTATTAGTATGCTAACATAGACTCACACACACACACACACACACACACACACACACACACACACAATGTTTTTTTTCCTGAGAAATGAAACTTCAAAGAATATTGTAATTTGAGATATGTGACTTAAAGCAATGGATCTTCCACAGATTTAGAGTTGTTGAAACTTCTCTGCCATTTTGGCTCTTTAGTAGAATACATGAGTAAAGCTTAAAACATGCAAATTATTACACCCTGGTGCTGAGAAATTTGGTTGTTCCATGCATTTGCTGTTGTTTTTAACACTATTTACAGTACTGGAGAAAGTCATGTATCTGTTTGTTTTCTAATGAGAAAAGTCCTTCATACAGAGTTGCCAGAAAAAATGTAGGACATCAGCTAATCATTGACTTTTTGTTGTTAGTATGCCCCAAATAAGAAATTCAAATTTAACTGGCATCCCTGTGTTTTTCTTTGTTATATCTGACAACCCATTTTTTTGATGGCCATTCCATATTTGAAGACTATTCTATTTTATGGTGTTTTGAACATTTATTTTTAAGTTTGAACTTCAGCTGTACTTACTATTTTTTATTTTAATGAACCACTTTTTAAAATCCCTTTAAAAACGTATTATCTATTTTACAGAAGTAACTGGGATGTCACTATTTCACAAAACCTAGGATTTATATTAACTTCCCAGATTAGGGTAACTTTATGCTCCTTATTTTATATGAATCAAAAAACCTTATTTCACTTAGCTAATTTTTAAGCCATGTTCTTACTTACAGGATTCCATAAGAAAAACTATGCGATCTATACACTCTACCTTGATGGTCTGACTCCATAAGACAAATTTCTACTCTACCTCTCTGAGAAGCCACTTATTTCCTACAAATCAAATGCAGTGATTCTAGTAATACAACTACTACTGAAATTCTAGTAGTAAAGTAAATAACCATTCTCAAGTTGCTAATATTTTCCTTAACCATTTCATCTCAATAGTAGACAAAACTCCCATAATTGTCAGCTGAAACCAAGTCGACCAAAAACATCTTGATAATTTATAGCTGAGGGTATGCTATAATTTTTCCCCTGTGTCTTTTCACTTTTTTAATTGAAATATACTTCATATATATTATATTATATTGGTTTCACATGAACAACTTTGTCATTCATCTATTATATACAATACTAAATGATCACCATGATAGGTGTAGTTACCATCTGTCACCAAAGATATTACAATATTATGAGATACATTCCCTTTGATATACTTCTATCACTGTGACTAAATTATTTTATAATTTGAGGTTTGTACCTTTTTATCCCCTTCACCTATTTTACCCATTGCCCTGCAACCCATGGTAATCATCTGCTCATTCTCTGTGTTTTGGAGTCTATTTCTGTTTTGTTTGTTCATGTGTTTTTTAGATTTTGCATGTAGTTTAAACCATATGGTTGTCCACTTTCTCTGACTGACTTTACTTAGCTTAAGACCCTCTAGGTCAATCATGTTGCCACAAATTGCAAGATTTCTTTCCTTTTTATGGCTGAATAATATTCCATAATATATATATATATATATATATATATATATGGACCACATCTTCTTTATCCATCTTCTTTATCTAATGATGGAACTTTTTGTTGCTTCCATAGTTTGGTTATTGTAAATAATGCTGCAATGAATATAGGGGTGCAATTTCATTTCTTCTGGTAGATTCCCAGAAGTAGAATTGCTGGGTCATATGGTATTTCTGTTCTTAGCTTTTTGAGAAATCTCCATACTGCTTTCCATAGTGTCTGCACCAATTTTCAGTCCCACTAGCGGTGTATAAGTGTTCCCTTTTTTCCACATCCTCAGCATTACTTGTTATTTCTTATTTTATTTATACTAGCCATTTTGATTGGTGTAAGGTGATATCTCATTGTAGTTTTGATTTACACTTCCTTGATGGGGCTTTTCATGGTTCCATATAAATTTTAGGATTATTTGCTCTAGTTGCATGAAAAATGCCATTAGTATTTTGAAAAGCATTGCATTGAATCTGTTGATTGCTTTGGGCAGGTTAGCCAGTTTAACAATACCAGTTCCTACTATCCATGGGCATGGAACTGGCTTTCCATTTTTATTGTGTGTGTGTCTTTTTCAATTTATTTCATCAGTGTCTTATAGTTTTCAGAGTACAGGTCTTTCACTTCCTTGGTTAAATTTATTCCTAGGTATTTTATTATTTTTAAAGCTATTGTAGATGTGATTGATCTCTTAATTTTTTTTTGCTAGTTCATTATTTGTGTATAAAAATGCAAGAAATTTCTGTATATTGATTTTGTATCCTGAAATTTTACTAAATTCATTTAAGAATTCTAATAGGTTTTTGATGGAGTCCTTAGGGTCTTCTATACACAATAACATGCCATCTCCAAATAATGACAATTTTACTTCTTCCTTCCTTACCACTTTGGATGCCTTTTATTTCTTCTTCTTGTCTGATTGCTGTTGCTAGGTCTTCTAGGACTATATTGAATAAAAATGTTGGGAGTGGACATCCTTGTCTTGTTCCTATCATAGAGTATTACATTAGTTGAGGGTTTGTCATACATGGCCTTCATTATGTTTAGTTTAGATACGTGCTCTTGACACCTACTTTGTTAAGAGTTTTTATAGTGAATGGATCTTGAAATTTGTCAAGTGCTTTTTCAGCATTGATTGAGATGATCATTTTGTGTTTATCCTTCCTTTTGTTAATGTGCTGTATCATATTGATTGATTTGTAGATATTAACCCTTATCTCTGGTATAAATCCTACTTGATCTTGGTGAATGATATTTTTAATGTATTTTTGGAATCAGTTGCCTAATATTTTGTTAAGAATTTTTACATCTGTGTTCATCAAGGATATTGATCTGTAATCTTTTCTGTAGTGTCCTTGTCTGGTTTTGGCACAAGAATGATGCTGGCCTCAAAATATGAATTTGGAAGCTCTCCTTCTTCTTCAATTTTTTTGGAATAGTTTGAGTAGAGAGGTATCAACTCTTTTTTAAGTGTTTGGTAGAAATTTACCTGTAAAGCCATCTAGCTCCTGGATTTTATTCATTGGGAGTGTTTTTTTATTACTGCTTCAATTTCATGACTAGTAATTAGTCTATTCAAATTTTCTATTTCTTTCCAGTTCAGTCTTAGAAGATTGTATGTTTCTAGAAATTTATCCATTTTGTCTAAGTTGTCCAATTTATAGGCATATAATTTTTCATAATACTCTTATGATTGTATTTCTATGGAGTCAGTTGTAACTTCTCTTTTTCATTTCTGATTTTATTTATTTAAGTCCTGATTTTTTCCTTGATGAGTCTAGCTAAAGGTTTACCAATTTTGTTTATTTGTTCAAAGAACCAGCTCTTAATTTCATTGATCTTTCATATTTTCTTTAGTTTCTGTTTAGTTTTGCTTTGATATTTGTTTTTTCCTTCCTTCTACAAATTTTTTGTTTTGTTTGTTCTCTTTTTAGTTCCTTTAGATGTAAGGTTAGATTGTTTGAGATGTTTCTTGAGTCTTAAGGTAGGCCTGTATTGCTATAAACTTCTTCCTGCATCCCAAAGATTTTGAACGGCTGTTTTCCTATTTTCATTACTCTCCAAGTATTTTTTTATTTCTTTGATTTCCTCGTTCCATTGGTTGGTTAGTAGCATGATGTTTAGCTTCCATGTGTTTGTACTTTTTCCCTTCTTTTTTCTTGTAATTGATTTCTAATTTCATACCATTGTGTTTGGAAAAGATGCTTGATATGATTTCAGTCTTAAATATACTGAGATTTGTTATGTGGCCTAATGTGATCTTTCCTGGAGAATGTTCCATGTGCACTTGAAAAGGATGTATATTCTACTGTTTATGCCTATAATTCTTGCATATGTTAATTCCATTTGGTCTACTGTGTTATTCAAATCTACTGTTTCTTTATTAACTTTATGTCCAGATATCCATTGATATAAGTGGGGGTGTTAAGCTCTCCTACTATTATTGTATTACTGTCAGTCTCTCCCTTTATGTCTGTTAATAATTGCTTTTTATACTTAGGTGCTCCTCTGTTATGTGCATAAATATTTACAATTGTTATGTCTTCCTATTGGATTGTGACCTTAATCATTATATGATGTCCTTGTCTCTTGTTATAATTTTGTTTCAAAGTTTATTTTGTCTGATAGAAATATTGCTACTCCAGCTTTTATTCATTCTTATTTGTATGGAATATTTTTTTGTATCCTTTCAGTTTCAGTCTGTGTGTGTCTCTAGGTCTAAAGTGAGTCTCTTGTAGGCAGCAAATAGATGGGTCTTAGTTTTTAATACACTCAGTCACTCTGTGTCTTCTAATTAATTATAAATAAACTAAATACTTCTAAGTAATTATTGATAGGTCTGTGGTTATTGCCATTTTGTTAAATGTTTCCTGGTTGTTTCTGTTCTTCTCTGATCCTTTCTTCCTCTCCTCTTATGCACTGTGACTTCCTTTACTGTTAGGTTTGGATTCCCTTCTCTTTTTTGTGTGAGTATCCATTATTTGTTTTGGCTTGCAGTTGTCATGGGTTCTTATATGACATCCTATGTATATATATCAATCTGTGATAAGTTGGTGGTCACGTGAGTTCGAATGCATTCTAACATCACTGCATTTTTTCACTCACCCTCCTCCACATTTCATGTATATGATGGCTTTTGTACCTTTTTATTCAGTGAATCTTTAATTAAGTTTTTCATGTAATTGATTATACTTTTATCTTTTTGATCTTCACACTAGTTTTTAGGTGATTCATCTGGTGCAAGTTTGCTTTCATATTTTTCTTGCTTCTGTTTAGGGTCTTTTCTTTTCCTTTTAAAGAAGAGCTTTTAACATTTCTTGTAAGGCTGGTTTAATGGTGGTGAATTCCTTTAACTTGTGTTCATCTGTGAAGATCTTTATTTCCCCTTCCATTCTGAATAAACTTGTTGAGTAGAGTATTCTTGGTTGGAGTTTTTCTCCTTCAGAACTTTGAGTACATCATGCCACTCCCTTCTGGCATGGAGAGTTTCTGCTGAAAAAGCAGCTGATGACCTCATGGGTTTCCTCAGTAG
Source organism: Smutsia gigantea (assembly GCA_032199065.1). Taxonomy (NCBI): domain Eukaryota; kingdom Metazoa; phylum Chordata; class Mammalia; order Pholidota; family Manidae; genus Smutsia; species Smutsia gigantea. The sequence continues at coordinate 39,132 of JAVSCE010021309.1, forward strand.
GTAACTGGTTGCTTTTCTCTCAGTGTTTTTAAGATTTCTCTCTTTGTCTTTGATCTTTGACATTTTAATTATGATGTGTCTAGTTGTGGGTCTCCTTGAATTTATCTTGTTTGGAGCTTTCTCTTCCTGGACCTGGGTGTCTGTTTCCTTGCCTAGGTTAGGGAAGTTTTCAGCTATTATGTCTTCGATTAAGTGTTCTAGTCCTTTCACTTCTCTTTCTGGGACTTCTGTAATTCAAATATTTGGAGTTTGATATTGTCCCAGAGGTCCCTTAATCTATCTTCATTTCTTTTATACTTTTTCTTTCTGCTGTTCAGCTGTGTGTTTTCCATTTCTCTGTCTTCAAGATTGCTGATCCATTTCTGTATTCTCTAACCTGTTGCTGAGTCTGTTTTATATTTTCTGTCTCTTTGTAGAGGTTCTCACTGAGTTCCTCCACTCTTCTCTCAAGTCTCATGAGCAACTGTACAATCATTAGTTTGATAACTCTTTATCCAGGAGATCACTTTGTTTCATTTTTTCTTTTTCTGCAGTCTTGTCATGCATGTTCTTTTGTTTTAAGCATATTCCTTTGTCTCATTTTGTTTGACTTTCTGTGCTTCATTCTATGAATTACTATGTGCTTCATTCTAAGATTTTGGTCATTTTATGGTACACCAGTCACATAGAAAAAATAAGAATCACACCCACATTAAAAACACACACAAACTGTAAGACGTGCCTTGACTTAGAAATATACAAATTTGAAGTAAAATGCAGTTTAGGATTAACAATATAAAATAGTTTACACAAGCTATCCCATTTGATAATAGTCATTTTCATTGAACTTATTGACAAACAAAACATTTAAGATGTGCATTAGGAAGGAGGGAATTCATTGCTTGACAATTGTGCCTATGCCATTTGAGTATCCTTTCTTCCTCTCTGCCCTCCAACTAAAGGATTTGTTGCTAATCTAGATAGTCTGATACAAGATCACTTATTGTTCTGTGATTCCTAGCAGGTGCATGCACGCCTGCTTTGCACTATTTTTTTCTGGTATTGTTTTCTATCATAATAAGATAGATACATTGAATTGGGGACTCTTGAATCCTGTTGTCTCTCTCTATTGTTAGAATGCTAAATGGGCTCAAGGCCTTTTCTGAAATATGTTTTTCACCCTGTTTTTTTTTCTTTACAGAAATGCCTGAATATACTTGTCCAAATAATACAATTTAGGACTAGGGAAGGGGAGAAGGCTTCATTTATACCTTAAGCCTAACTTTTTATAAGAAGGTTCCATATGAGTCACTTTTATGCACTTCTTAATAAATTGGTATTTTGAATCAAATATGAAATACCCTATAGAAAGGAAACAATTTTTGGTGGACCAAGAGTCAAGTGTTCATTGATTTCTGACTTAGTATCATTCAATAGTTCCTAAATCCTCACTCTTTATTTTTAACAGTAACTAGAGCATCTCACAATATCACATTCCTTTAATATTCATCATCACTAATCACAAAAGCCAGCAGAATGTTATAATAATAATAATTAGAGAGTATTCTACTAGATGCTATGAGGAATACAGTGAAAAAATACTCTGTCCACCTCAAGCTGATGATTTTATGGAAAGATAACACATGCAAATATGAACAAAAGCTCTTTACTCATTAGAGATATTAAAATAATTGGGTACTACATGGAAAATAGCCAATGTGATCTGGAAATGGAAAGATTGACAGAAAGTCTAAAAGATATGGAGGGCCTGAGAGGCAAAGAAAAAAAAGGAAGAAACTGACATACATTCATAGACGTAAAATAGCAAATTCAATGCCTGAAAATAAATCTATGTGGGAGAATTTAAGTAGATTGATTAGTTTTTGTTGAAAACATGAGAAAAAGGACCATATCAATCTTGAATCCATTCAGAGTTTTTAATATCATATTCTGTAAGCTGAAGAACTAGACAACTGAGACATTTGAGCCAGAGCAGTAATTTGGTGATAGTGGTGTTATGATCATTTGTCTAGTATTATCTAAAATGAGTTGGAGGGGCTCAGACAGTCATCAGGAAACTAGCAGCTGAGAGCCCTTTGAAAAAGTGACTATAATAGTTTAATAATGCATAATAATTACAGTGTTGACAATGAAAATATTAAAAACGGAACAAGACTGAGAGAAAACTCTATGGAAGAATTAAATTGTGACAATGGATTGTTTACGGGAGACATAGAGACAAATGACTGAGTTTTTAGACACAAGTGTTGAGAGAATGGTACTGCACTGACAGAAATAGGGAGATCAGGATACAAAGCGTAACGATGGGAAGGATGAATATAGCTTTACATACTCGGTATACCGGGTGGCAGGGGCCTTGGTAGTGGAAAAGTAGGTGGTTTTAAATGTAAAACAATTTGAAAGAAAAAGGAAGGTAAGTCTAAGCCAAAGATACAAGTTTAGAACATATAGGCCAGACAAAGAAAGATAAATATTGCATGGTATCACTGATTATGTGGAATACACCAAAAAAAAAAAAATCAAATTCATAGAAACATAGAGTAAGAAAGCAGAAAAGTTGTTTCCAGGGTCTGGGGGAAATAGGGAAATATTAATAAAAGGGTATAAACTTTCAGTTATAAGATGAGTAAGATGTGAGGATCTAATGTATTAATTGGTGACTATAGTTGATAACACTGTATTGTATAAATGGAATTGCTCAGAATAGAACTTAAATGTTCTCCCCCCAAAAGTAAATATGTGAGGTGATGGATTAATCTACTACATGGGGAGAATCCTTTCACATATACCAAATCATCACATTGTCTATGTTAAAAATCTTGCTTCAATAATGCTGGGGTGACGAAGAAAAGTATTTGTATGGAAGTAGAGGAAAATTAAATGCCTGAAAATAAAGTGGATTCATTTTTCTCTTCATTGACTTAGGAAATGTTTGGTCAGGTTGAATATTATTCTCTTTTTTAAATTTTGCAGGTGAATAACAGCAATTTCTTAGGAGACTTACCTTACTCTTAATGTTATTGTAACAAAATAATATCAAGATGCCATCTAACAGACATTTAAAAAGATTCTTTCCCCAAAAATACTTGCATCCCTTCATAGGCAGAAGTGTGTAATAAAAATATACTAGACCATGCCTCACATCCCTTGTAGCTATACTATTCCATAGTGCTTGCTGTTCGCGTAATCATGATCATACATATTTCTCTCTTTATTCCAAGAACTTTTGCTACTCACAGGGAATGACTTGAAGAAGTATCTTTTTTTAGTGACAACATTGGCTTTAATTAAAAGTGTATGAAAAAAAAATCCATCACTTTAGTAATGTACTTACTTTGTGTCTATTAAGGATAGCCTTTGCTCCCAATAAAGGTACGTAGGCACAGTGTTCTCCAGTCATTATAACACAATTTTCTTAATGAGATGGCTTTACTTTAACCTCAAAATGAAATAAAATATATTTTATAGTGCTCTCCTTGGGTCTATTCAAATTATGAAAAGCATATGCTTATTAATGACAAGTGAAGTAAGCAATGGTTAATATACTCTCATTCTGCCTGCCTATGAAAATGATAATTACAATTTTAATTTGAACACTAGGTTGATCTATATACTTATTTTTCATCATGAATCATACAGTTTGAATTAACTTTTTCAATCATAAAAACATTTATATTACTACTATTGATTTAAACATTAAGAGTTTCAGATGCAGTCTTTCCCACTTAGTGATATTTATCGTATACACTTTCATAAGTCTAATAACCACCATTGTGGAGGAGTTTATTGTTGTTTTCTTATGAGCAAATGTTATGCCAGCAAAGCTCCGAAGAGTCATCTGTTTACATGGGGATTTTTAAAAGTCAGAGACTACATCTTATTGAACGGTGAAAATATACTATGTACAAACAAAAACAATAGAAAGGTTTAATCAAAACAATAAAAATTATATTATGTTCATATAAATACTGCTTAGCTGAAAATGCCTTGCATTTTAAATTATTTAGTATAAATATATAGTATCATTTTTTAGTTTCCAAAATCTGTACAAACTCAGTGAAAAAGAGTACTCTATAACAAACTTGCAATGAACTTAAAAACCTCAATGTAGGCTAACAAGTATGGCTTTTACCTTTGCACTAATGTTCTGGAAGTTTTATGTAATTTCCTATTTCTTTCTTATCTCTTTATAATTCCTCAAAGAATTCTTATTTCATTCATATTTGTTTAGAATTTCTTACTAATAGCTTCTTTTCAGTGTGGTTTTAAGAAACTTATTAAAGCTCATCTTCAAATGTATTACATCAATTCTAAAACATATTAAAATATTTACCAGCTGATAAAGTTTTCCATCGTTTTTAAAGTTTTAGCTAAAAGTGGAAATACACACTTATTAACATGAATTTTTATTTTGTTTTTGTTTTCATTACCTTTAAATTGCCCTTATGCATTTTATTTACCTCTAGCACTGGGTTCTGCATCCCAGATCTTTAGGTGGTATTGGTTTTGCCTCATCTCTTAGATCAAAGTAAAAATTAATTGTGGAAATAATATCTCTGCTGAAAAATGTTCATATTAAAATCCTTACATTCAAGGATCTGGTTTCTGGATATACTCATTAGTAGGTGTTAACCCTGATAAATCTCACCGATGTAAACATAAACCTTTAAACACTGAGATTATTTTTAAGTATTTGCAAATATTAGTTTCCCAGGAAGCCACTTCTGGAAATGGCTTCACAGCTAGAGGTTTTCTGAAACTATCCAACCAGATTTTATTGCCACTGTGTCTTGTATTTATTAACAATTTCCCAAATGGTATGCCTGTGAACACTTTTTATATTTCAAATTTCTGAAGCAGGATGTTTGAATCCATAATACTTTGCTCTGTTTTACCTTTTACTTGAAACGTCCTTTGAAAACTTATTAATCACCTTCTGATTTTAATATATGTGATCTACTAAAGTGTCCAGAAAAGGGCCCCCAACTGAGAAATGGAACAAACGGAGGAGCCCCATTTTGAAGGCAGTGGGATGTTACCTAATGAAGTTAAACTGAAGCTACATTTGACCACAGTGGCCAGGGGTGGATAAGAAGGTGCAGAATGGCTGCAGAGCTTCCTGAGAACAAGGGTCTATGTGGAACATCAAAGAAAACCTGTTGGTGTTACTTTGTTTACGTAGAAACTGAAATAATCAACTTTGCATATCAATACACCAGACTCATTTATTTTTAAAACTGTATAAATAAAATCATGTAATAATTTCCTGCTTTAAGCCATTTTGACAATAGGATTTTGTTTCTTCAGTGTAAAGATTATACATTCAGCCTTCTAAGGAGGTTTACAAATTGTAGGAGATTGTCTGATTTGCTCTCCCACATGCTTATTTACATTGCTTTGCACCTTTTGTTTTACCCATAGACACTACAGGGGTGTCTCAAAATGTGAACATTTCTAATGATCTTTGACATTGCATGATCCCTAAGGAAAACTATGGTTATGTATTAATTATACTTCTATATTAATTATGACTTTTACTTCTGCAAATTTGGTAAGTTGTTGGAGGGTGGAAATGATGAGTGTTGGATATAAAGTCCTTTCTAGTTAATTTGATTTTTTCTTCTGTTTTAACTGCATTAAAAGGAATTGTGTTAGCAATGAATTTACCTGAGCCTGAGTTTAACTCCTTTGAGCTCTTGCTTTGTGGAATCTATCACTCCCTTTCTTTTAATGTTCAACAACTGCTTACCATTCTTTTTTTTTTAATCCTCTCAAGCTAAGCTAATTAGTTTTCTCCAGTAGCATAACATTACAAAAACTGTTATTTCTACCATTTATTTTTAGATTGACACAAATATAATGAAGAGTCCCTTGAATTATATTTTAACTGTATAACTGCATAAAAATGTGAAACTTTGAGAAGTGAGTAAAGCTTATATTATGCATGTGATGTAACATACCTCCTCTGCTCCTCATCTTAAAGCTCAGATCTTCATAGGACAACATCTTCAACCTGGAAAATTATATTTTAAGGTGAGCAGACATTTCAGTGAGTCTAAATTTAAAGTTGGAAGATTATCTCTAAGGTTGATCTATTGGAATTACTTATCTGAGCCAAAGTAATTCAGGTGTAGTGAAACACTTCTAATTTTAAATTCAGAAGCAGTGAGGAGTTGGATTATTGGCTCCAGCACTTAGTTGATCCTCCTTCTTATCATCCTTGACTTTTACAGCCTGGCTTTTTAAAAATGTGCTTCAGAAATCCATGTGCTCACAAGCTTTTGATTCGTTAATTTTGAAAGACTCTTATAAAGGTCTTTTAAGTGATAAGTTCAGACATAACAAAAACTCAAGTGTGAGCATATACAATTAAAAGAAAGAACTCTGTAAAAATGTCACAATGAATCACAGGTTCCAAAGTGAATCTTGGGTGAAAGGAAGATCATATTCTAATAGGCAAGTCATAAGTTTTTTAAAAAGTCTGATTCCTCACTCAATGGATCCTTGGAGTTAGAGATGGGCAGAGAATAAAGAACTTCCCTTTGCCTCTATATTTGATTCAGTGTATCCTTTGCTGTACTTGCTCATGAATAAGAGTTTACAAATGTACGCAGAGAATACAGATTTTATAGATATTAAAGGTCTGAGTAGTTTACCTAATTTAATCTTGGAGTCTAGGCATGAACTAACTTTCAAGATTGTTCTTTCTTCCTTCCTTTTCCTCACGAAAGATATAATAAACAGCATTTATCAAGAGTAAAGATGACATTGCTGTTCTTCATTAAAATCCCAGTTTCCATCCAATACTCTATTGTAGTATATGTGTGTTTATAATGTATATATCTACAGATGCACACACATAAAATATATTTGTATGTATATATATTATATTATGATACAACTAATACTGAAGAAAATACTATTTTCAGGTTAAAGAATTGTTTATAAGCTGAGCTTTTGATGCTTACTGAGTTGTATTAACATTGTATTTCAGCACTAATGTAAACTATTTTCACCTAAGAAGCCATAATGGGTTACATATTTTAATCTGTTATTATTGCCAAAAAAGATATTTACTTAGTTCTGTTTTCCAATTATATGCAGTTGGTTATTTGCTCATTACTGTCCTGCCTAGTAGAGGTAAAAAGATGCTTCTCTGTGTTGTTTTGAACTTTGATAATTTTACTGTCCAGTGGGAGGAAACGAGCTAGTAACTACTATTTGATCTAAGCCTTGAGGTAGAATTAGAAGTATTACAGGGAGAGGAAAGGGCCTTCAAGACTGGGGAAGAAATTTCAAAAACAGAAAGGACAAGGATGACTCGGATATATTAGCAGGGCAGTGAGTAAAAAGCCCTCCTGTGACAAAGTAGGGGTACTGGACGTGGTGAGAGAATCTCTGCATGTATGTGCTGTGTCCCCGTCCCAGAGAAGCTGAAGTCAGGCTGAGTGGTGGGTGTGTCACTACATGAAAATCAAATATGTTTCTAGGCAAAGAGGACAGAACAAATAAAGTAAGAGAAGATCAACTCTGAAAAAAGAAGAAACAATGGTGAAGTCTCAGCAGACAAGAGAAGAAACAGGCTAAAAATGAACATAAGGCACATCTTAGGAAAGTGAGGATTCCTAGAGATTTTGCTCTACTTACTCTACTTCTGCCATTCATTGTGGACATTACTAATTGACCATAACAATTTTTTCCTCCAGAAAAACCTGATTAGCTCCAGAATCATTCACAAGCCAGTACTCCAGTGACTTCTTATCCATCATTACAGGCACACAGGATAAAACCTATTTGCTATCTTAGAAATAATACTGTAAGAATTAAAGAGGCATTGTAGATAGAAGGCACTAATGTTACCATTTTTATTGGCAATGATATAGATAAATTTACTTTTTTTCTTTTCCTGAATGGATAGTTTACTTGTTGCACAGTAGAGAGATTTTCTACCTAAAGAGAGTTTTATAAGGCTGTGTTTCTCAAATTGTGGTCTGCAGACCTCCAGCAAAATCTCTGGAGTCCTCTGCTAGGTGTACTGGATGAGAATCCAGGGCAGGCAGCAAAGCAGCTGTGTTTTCAGCAAGCACCTTCGATGAACCTGTTACACAGCAAAGTTTGAAATACCTGAGCGCAAGGAGCAGTCTTCCGGGTATCCTTCTGAGTATGAACACTGTAATGCTGACAGAGCCAGCCTTGTGCCTTCCTTTCCCTTAATGACATTTAGTTTCTTTTAACTTACAGCTTTAGGAAGGCATCAAATATATTGGCTGAGATAAAATTTAACAAACCATGTTTTCTAAATGGAAACACAAATATATACACTTGCATAATATTAAAATAATGTACATTATTGGTGTAACTATATTGTTTCTAATGTTAACTACCAATGATTTTGACCATATGAGGGTAAAAACTTGGCCAGCCATAATCAGGGTGTGCATCCTGACCAGATCCTCTTGCTTTCAGTGTCAGTGTGCTGGTGTTACATAACTGTTCGTCTTACTCCTTCTGCTTCTGTGTTCTGTAATCCTAATAGAGCATTGCCCGTTGTAAGTTCCTAATAAAGACTTACTAAATTTAATTGTGCTTGATTTTCCCCTCTGGTGATGCAAAACAAAGTACCATGCCACCCAGAGTTGAGAAGGAAGAAAAACAGCTTTCCATAGGTGGCCAGATTCAAACTGTATCTTAACATCATAGTCAGAGCTATTAAACTAAGTCATACAATTTAAAGACATATTCCTCCCTATTTTCCTTCACTTTTCCCCTATATGTACGTTTTACCTTTTGTGTCTTTACTCACTTTACTACTTCTACCTAAAATACCATCATTCTCCCTTATATCCTATACCTTCCTAATGTTTGTCCAGGTGAAATATTTTCAACCTATGACTGTCCATAATATGTTCACTATATCTTTCTTATGATAGTCAAATATACCTTATTTTCTTATATTTATAAGAATATAATTCCTTATTTATATATGTGCTGGTAAGAAACTTCTGAAATATCCTAAAATTAAGTGACTTAAGGGCTGGAGAATGAGGAAAGAGATGGCGAAAGTAATCTTCAACAGCTGCTGGCCATAGCTACCCAGAACTCCACATTCCTGGTTGAAAGCATTTCGACAATCATTTGGAAGGTCCCAGAACCACTGTATCCCCCTTGAGCATGAGCACTGTTGGCCCATCATCATCAAACACACGAGCCTCCTCTATGGACTAACCACCTCTCCCCAGATATTCCCTACTTTGAATTAGTCCACCTTCCTTATCTGTAGCCAGTGTGAATTTAAAAAACTATCTTTCCTTGAGATCCCTCATGAATGTGCCCTGTTTCTTGAGTCTGGCAGAAAAGTTGTTTCTGTTAATGGCCTTGCTGCTGGTGAAGCAGAAACTTCCTGTCCCAGGACTCAGTCCGTTTTCGGGCTAGCATTTGTAAAACCTCAAAAAACCCTTTCATCTTAGAGATCTCTCAGTCTCTAGAGTTTCTTGATTTGTTGTATGGTAGCAGTGACAGGATCCAGTCTTCAGGAGGAGAGGGAAAGGACACGATCTCTTGAAATTGACGTGCAGGTGCCCATAGGTGGTCCCCTTGTAACTCATCAAATCAAAGTGAATCCTTTTTTTCCCAGCCCCTCTGAAGCTTTGAACTATGCACCCACAAGTTACGGTTGTTGCATTCTAGCTTTATCAGACCCCCTCTGTTTCTGATCATCTGCCAGTAGCCATCCAGGATATCTGTGGCCTAAGTGCAAATCTGGAGCAGGTGAGTTTAAGTGGACACCCTCAAATATGGGTTTTGTTAATTTATGCCAGTGACTGTTTTCCAGGTATACAAAATAATCACAAAAGAGTAATTCTAGATATATTTTGATTACTGTATCTGAAATAACTGAGCTAATAGTGATATGTGATGTGGCCATTCAGTGCAATTTCAATTTGGACTATATTTACTTACAGTTAATCAAATATCTCTGGTTCTCAAACCAAGAATGAGGGTGAACTCACCCCAAAGATAAGAGACAACTGCTCCTTCTGGCCCTCTCAGGGATATTTCTAGGTGAAATATGCCCTGTTTCTTGAGTCTGGCAGACAAGAAAACTTTGTGGAAGTTTCAGGAATTTGGTCCATAACGTGTAGTGGTCTCACAAAGTTTCCCACAGAACATAGAGTCATTCCTAGGTTAGACAGAACATCTTTCTAACTCATCGAGAAAGGGCACTGTAAGGGTTTGATCTTCCAGCACGTTGAATGATCCCAAATACTGCATGATGCTAAGACCATCTGAGATAAGTGAGAGAGTAGCCAGGGACCCATTGGTGAGACTATGGGGGCTGGCGCTCAGAGCAGCACGCAGACTCAAAACACTTGGTCAGTTGAGAGTAACCATCTAAATTAAAGGGAAGTCAACATTCAAAACTTCCCTTAGCCCTCTTTCAGGAACCCTGGCATATTATGCATAAGAAATACAGGGCTAAGTCATGTACATTGTGTCTTAATAGGTTAACCTTACCAAAGATGACATGTCTTTGCAATTCCCCAAATGGGGCACTTTGATTTTCCTAAATCAAAGCTTCTTGCGATCTAAATTGTCTTGTTTTATGTAAGTAAAGTCTTTAGGAAATGGGATCCTTTCAATTCGAGTAAAGTGCACCTCCTTTCAGCAGTAAAAACTATGGTTCCAGGCATTAAAAATATTCAGGCAAAATGGCAAAATCTTACTAGGATTGTTTTCTGTCCTTAGGACTTGGCTAGTAACCATCAGGTTGGAAAACCTATGGTCAGGCAGAAAAGTGAGTTGCACTCCATTCTAGTAGCTCTGTAGTCAAAAGCTGGCCATGTTGGAAGGTGATATTTAGAAACTGATTTGAATATTTTAAAGTATTTCAGCCCTCAGGTAAAATTAGAACCATACGCTCAAAGAGAAAAAAGCAAATTGAGGATAATATGGTTGAATAGGCAGATCAACCTATGATGTCATTTAACTTACAACCCAATTCTTCAAGGTGTTGAGCGCAATTGTCTATATCTTACAAACCTTTACAAAATCAGAAATACAGCTCTGGAAATAGGGCTAAGCCCACTCTTATCAAGGTCATCTTCTCAAATGGACAAAGAGACCATTTAAAAAACAAACAGTAGAGAAGCATCCTTGCCCAAAATCTAGCCCCACGTTCCATAAGGTGGTTTATAAGAACAAATGCAAATTTTAAGTGTCTTCTCCACAACTATCAATAACTACAATGTCTCTGTCTAGGTCTATATATTAAATTATGTCCATTATGTAAGTAAATGTTGTCATATTTCTCTACTTCTAGATGATGCTAAAATTTGTAAAGAGCTTTTTAAAATTGTTTGAAATTAAGTGCTTATAAGTTAAGCATTTCTAAATCTCAGAGACATAATAAAAACTTACCCAAAGTCTTGTGATCTAGGATAATTTTCTGTAAGTAAAAGCTAGCTTATGTTGATTTAATAAAAATAGACATCTCTTTAGAGTTACCAGTATAAGTATACTTTTCTTGTACCTAGTCTTACCAAGAATAAGCTTATGGTATATCTGTTACAAAATTTGTTGACAATAACATGTAATAAACCTTTACTTAAAAATAGCTTCCAAATCTTTTTTGTAACCTAAATCTCTTAGAATTTTGCTAATTAAATGTAGGAATTCATAAAGTGTCATTTCCAAATAAGATAAAGTACTGCAACATTAATTGCTAAACAAGTCTATTTACTTTTGTCTTTTTTTAACAGAGAAAGTAAAGATTAACTTGGGTCTGTTAGTAAATGTGTTATATGCCTTATCAGAAGAATATTCTATGAAGAAGCACACATTTCTAGAAATTATGAAATATATTCATAAATTTGCAATCTGAACTGACAGTTCATAATTATTTATTACTTAGTTTTCACCAGAATTTAGGTCTCTAGAACTTAAGAATTATAGTGTAATTTTAAAGCCACAAGAAATAATAAAGGAAACATCTCTGCATGCAAGAAAAGCAGGATGTGCTTTTTTCTTTCAGTAAAAGAAGGTATGACAAATAGAGAAGTTTTTATTGAGGAAAAAGAAAGTGATTTTGTCCTAAAAGTGAAGGGCTGGTTATTTAAAGAGGAAAAACTTAGGACAAAATCTGAATGTAAAAAAGAAAGTTGTACAAGGCCTATGAAAAGGAATCTTACATGTGACCAAACTGGCTAATATTAAAATGTAGCTATTTAGAAATGATTTAATATCAAAAGTAAGCCAGTATAAATTAAAATTTGTTTTTCTCTCTGTTAAAAAGACACAATTATCTTGGACTAATGGTCTACTCTTGAAAAGAGATTGAAAAGAGTTTTTCTTTATCATTAAAGTAATTGCCTAATAACAAAATTCTGTGTTTCATGATACTTTATCATCAGTTTTCTTAAATAATCAAAGATCTAAGTTTTGCTAGCAAACACGTAACCTTTCATATTTGCCTGTGAAGTTGTTAATTGTCACTTTGGTTAAATATTAGCTAATATAATGGGAAATCAAGCTGCAGAAATCTAAAGCCCAAGTACCACCATAAAATTTTTTAGAATTAATCAGGATGTTGCGATTATAAAAATAAGGGTTCTAAGTGATCCAACCCTGATTTAGGGGAAATAATAAAACAATGGTTCAGATCACAGGGCTCATGATTAAAACCATCTTTCAGATTGTATTTGTTGCCCTACTTTTAATTTGGTTTGGTGTTATTTCATTTAAACTTTCACTTGTTCTTCCCAATTATGTAAAACCTAGGAACCAAACCCCAGCCAACATTATGTTTGCTCAATGGACTGATTTGGCAGTTAAGCCATTCCAGAAGAAGATACTCTTTAAAAGGGAACTGCAGATCCCTGACCAGAGTTGGCTGATGGCTCTCTCTCTCTCTCTCTCTCTCACCTTCTTGTTGCCCACAATTGGCCTGAGACATCTTACTTCACCTGATTTAACCTTTAAATATCCCTCTGGTGGGACATGACTTCCTAGGAATGAGCAATTCTGGACAATGAGCAGAACATAAGAGGGCCATTTGAAACACAAATTCACAACAGACATTCATCATTGATGATTTCTATGAAATATCTTGATGAAAATGGGAAAATAAGGAAAAATTCTGAGATACACCAAAATGAAGTGACATAAGAGCCAGAGAATGGGGGTGACAGACAAGGGAAGATAATCAGTCAATAGCCATGGGCCATAGCTACCCAGGAACTCTACATTCCTGGATGAAGTCATTTCAAGAATCATCTAGAAGGTCCCCACAACCACCACATCCCCCTCAAGCATTACCAGTGTCTGACCATCATCAGCATCAAGTCCATAAGCTCTGCCTATGGACTAATCATCTATCTCCACTTCATGATAGCCCACCTTCCTTATCTATAGCCAATGTGAATTTAAAGAACTTTCCTTGCAACAGCATGGATGGACCTGGAGAGTATCATGCTAAGGGATATAAGCCAGGTCAAGAAAGACAAATACCATATGATTTCACTTATTTGTGGAATATAAAAACAAAACAAACACAACGAACAAAATAGCAGTAGACTCATAGACACGGACAAGTGACTGATGGTTACCATAGGAGAGGGTGTAGGCTGGGTGGGTGCAGAGGGCTAGAGAAATAAAGGGGCACCGAAATTCTCAATCATAATCTAAGTTGGTCACAGGGATAGTAGTACAGCATGGAGAACACAGCCACTGATTCTGTAACATTTTCCTATGTTGACAGATTTTACCTACCTAGTGGGATTGAGGATTTAATAATATGGGTAACTGTTGAACCACTATGTTGTATACTTGAAACCAATATAAGATTGTATATCAATGATACCTCAATTAAAACAAAAACACTTTCTTTTCTTGAGACCCCTTACAAACTTTCCTCATTTCTTGAGTCTGGCAGACAATTTTTTTTCTGATTAATGGCCTTGCTGCTGTGAAGCAGTAACTTCTTGTCCTAGGACTCTGTCCTCTTTCAGGCTAGCATCTGTAAAGACTCAATAAACTCTTTTATTTCAGAGATCTCTAGGTCTCTAGTTTTTTTTGATTTGTCAGTGTCTACAAGGGCAGATTCTCTTTGCTTCCCCAGCCCCTAGGTATGCAAATTAGGTGCTCAGTTATACTTGACAAAATTAATAAATGAGTAAATCATCAGGAAAACCAGCTTTAGGAGAATTATAGAAGAGACTCCTTTTTTGCCTCATTGTCACTGTAAAATGATCTTGCTGGAAAAACTTTTGCTCTTACCTGGACACAGCCATTCTAGGAGTCCTGAAATATAACTATCTTACACTTGCAAAACACCAATGGATATTTTTGAGTTCTTCGTTTGTGCACAGTAACACAGTTACCAGGTAAACACAAAGCATAGAGAAGAAATTCAGTTGTTTGTGACTCATTCACATTCCACCTAAGTAAGCACATATGCATTTGTTTTAATTATTCTTTCTAGAAGTTTTAGAGGCAATTAAAAAAGGAGTTATATTGCCTTAAAAGTCTATAAAAGTTTTAAAAAATTAACAATGGACTATAAGATTATATGACAAGGAGAGGAAGTGAGATAGGGAGGACATGCTCTGTATTTAAATGTGTTTGAATCCATTGTCAGAGCCACTGCATGAGACATGCTCAGTCTACTAACAGGCATTCAAACGAATGAGAGTTGAGGTTCAATGACACTCAGCCAAATATTCCAAAGGACTCTGAAAAAAAAAAGCCCATAACTTTTAATACTTCTTTGAAAACATAAATTTGGGGAAAATGCATTTCTCAGAATATTTCAATCTTATGCCTAATATATTACCCTACTCTCTTGCCTAAATGCCAAAGACCAAAAGTAATTTATTCCCTGAGGTGGATATTGAGGTTTTGCATTATGGGTATAAAGACTACCAGAGATAAAATAGTTACTTCACTACATTTTTTTCCTCAGAATCTGCTATTATTATACATCCCCATCTCTCCCTACTTCATTCTAGGATGCTGAAAAATATCAGGTCATGAAATTTAGCTATGAATTACTTGATATTCCTAGAAACACTGGCATTCCAAATAGTAAGTTAATTTTTCCCTTTTGATTTCAGATTACCAATTTTTGGTGAAAAGGTTATGCTACTTTTTTTGGTCAAGTGTCAGTTGATGAGTTCTGTAACACAGGCACAGTTAAAATGCTACAAAGATTTCCTGTCTTTATCATATATCTTTAGACAGTTGTGAAACCAAATAAATAGATTTATCCTGCCCCACACTCCAATTAAAGGCATAAGAAAACAAAAATCTTGCTCTCATTACTGCATAATAGCTTTATGACTATATGTATGTAGCTGCTGTTTTACATTTCAGTACATTTTATTGAAATAACCAAAATTAAAAAAAATTATAAAACATGTGGAAATAATACCACAAAATCAAAGCTCTCCTTTAATGTCACTCTTTGGAAAGGAAGTTAAGAACTTGTACATATTTTCTCAGAATTTGCCTTGAAATATGCATAAATTCACATGACATTTTGGTAAATGTGTTACTCTAAGAAGATGCCATGCATTTCAGGCAGTGTATGATTTGGCAATTACTAAACAAATTATTCATTTCTCATGTATAAAAAATAAATAGTTGCATTAAATACATGTAACCTGTCAGAATGTGACTTACGGTTGCCTCCAGCAATAACAATGTATGTGCTCCGCTCATTCAATTTAATAATACATTTTCAATAATAAATAAATTAGGTAATAAATTTGTGTTATGTGCTGGAACCTAGAAATAACTCTCTCTCTTTCCTTCTCACTCTTTCTCTCTCATTTTCATATACAGTCCTCCACTGAAGTTAAATCTTTTGAAAAAAATAAGACAAGTATTATGTCAAGAGAACATATAATCCAAAAGGAGAATAGAGGAATAATGACTATGATTAATAATTATTAAGAACTCCTCCTAATGATTTTAATTTTTATACTTCAAACATTTTTGTATTCCTAAGGTATTTTATCTTAGTAAAACCCTGTGAAGACGTATAATATTACTTTGACAATTTAACATGTGTGGAAATCAAAATCCACTGAGGTCAAATGATGAACCAATTCATATAGGAAGTAGTAATTAGCAGCATATTAATTTTGAGAAAACAGTTTTCTTGAGTCCAGTTCCATGTTCTTTCTACAGAACAAATAGATACTATTGCTATGTCAATTCCCACATTCAGTTGTGTCAACTTAATGGCTTCTCCTTTACTTGTGCTTAAGTATTTTAAATCCTTCTTCTTTGCCTCTGTCTTAATACAGAAATGTAAGCAGTTAAAAAGGCTTTCCTGCTTTGGTCTTGAAGATGAAGACCTAGTTATCAGTCTAACGGGCTTAATTTGACCTGGTGTTAAATGCTAAGCTGACATAGGAGCAGGGGACGGTTGAAAATCAGCATCCACAAAAAAAAAGAAAACAAACAAAAAACCAAAATAGGACAAATGCACATGATTTTTTTTCTTTCTTTTTTTTTTTAGAAATAAGGCAGGATAGGCAAAACAAATTCCAATCTTGAATCATACAAAGTAGTTCGTAGCATGAGGGAAGCTGATATTTTTGAAAGTAGGAGCTGAAACCTGATATTTTTGTAAATCAAAAGGATGAGCTACAGACTGCAATGGGGTATGGGGGTACCTGATAATATGGGTGAATGTAGTAGCCACATTGCTTTTCTTTTGAAACCTTCATAAGAGTGTATATTGATGATACCTTAATAAAAAAAATTAAAAAAAAGAAAGGTAGTGGAACAGTGTTCTGCTATATCCAGTAGGTTTTAATATATTATTATTAATTTTTATTAAGGTATTATTGATATACACTCTTATGAAAGTTTCAAATGAAAAAACAATGTGGTTACTACTTTTACTGATACTATCAAAGCCACACCCATACCCCAATGCAGTCACTGTCCATCAGTGCAGTAAGATGCTACAGATTCACTGTTTGTCTTTTCTGTGCTACAGTGTTTTCCCTGTGATCCCCCCCACCATGTGTACTAAACATAATACCCCTCAATCCCCTTGTCCCTCCCTCCTCACCTGCCTTAACACACCCCTCCCATTTGGTAACCACTAGTCCCTTCTTGGAGTTTGTGAGTCTTCCGTTATTTTGTTCCTTCAATTTTGCTGCGTTGTTATACTCCACAAATGAGGAAAATCATTTGGCACTTGTCTTTCTCTGCCTGGCTTATTTCACTGAGCATAATATCCTCCAGCTCCATCCATGTTGTTGCAAATGGCAGGATTTGTTTCCTCATTATGGCTGAATAGTATTCCATTGTGTATATGTACCACCTTTTCTTTATCCATTCATTTACTGATGGACACTTAGGTTGCTTCCATATCTTGGCTATTGGAAATAGTGCTGCGATAAACATAGCAGTGCATATGTCTTTTTGAATCTGACAGTTTGTATTCTTTGGGTAAATTCCTGGAGTGGGATTCCTGAGTCAAATGGTATTTCTATTTTGAGTTTTTTGAGGAACCTCCATATTGCTTTCCACAATGGTTGAACTAGCTTACATTCCCACCAGCAGTGTAGGAGGGTTCCCCTTTCTCCACATCCTCACAGCATTTGTTGTTCTTAGTCTTTTCAATGCTGGCCATCCTTACTGCTATGAGGTGATATCTCATTGTCGTTTTAATTTGCATTTCCCTGATGATTTGTCATGTGGAGCATCTTTTCATGTGTCTATTGGCCATTTCAAGTTCTTCTTTGGAGAACTGTCTCTTCATATCCTCTTCCCATTTTTTAATCAGGTTATTTTCTTTTTGGGTGTTGAGGCGTGTGAGTTCTATATATATTTTGGATGTTAACCCCTTGTGAGATATGTCATTCACAAATATATTCTCCCATACTGTAGGATGCCTTTTTGTTCTGTTGATGGTGTCCTTGCCATACAGAAGCTTTTTAGTTTGATGTAGTCCTGTGTGTTCATTTTGCTTTTGTTTCCTTGGCTCGAGGAGATGTGTTCAGGAAAAAAGTTGCTCATGCTTATATTCAGGAGATTTTGCGTATGTTGTCTTCTAAGAGTTTTATGGTTTCATGACTTACATTCAGGTCCATGATCCATTTCGAGTTTACTTTTGTGTATGGGGTTAAATAATAATCCAGTTTCATTCTCTTGCATGTAGCTGTCCTGTTTTGCCAACACCAGTTGTTGAAGAGGCTGTCATTTCCCCATTGTATGTCCATGGCTCCTTTATCATATATTAACTGACCATATATGATTGGATTTATATCAGGGCTCTCTAGTCTGTTCCATTTGTCTATGGGTCTGTTCTTGTGACAATACCAAATTGTCTTGATTACTGTGGCTTTGTAGCAGAGCTTGAGATTGGGGAGCATAATCCCCCCATCTTTATTGTTCCTTCTCAGGATTGCTTTGGCTATTCAGGGTCTTTTGTGGCTCCATATGAATTTTAGACCGATTTTCTCTAGTTTGTTGAAGGAATTGCAATGAATATGTATATTGCTTCAGGCAGGATGGCCATTTGACAATATTAATTCTTCCTTTTCATGAGCATGGGATGTGTTTCCATTTTTGGTATTTCATTAATTTCTCTCATGAATGTCTTGGAATTTTCAGTATAGGTCTTTCACTTCCTTGGTTAGGTTTATTCCTAGGTATTTTATTCTTTTTGATGCAATTGAGAATGGAATTGTTTTCCTGACTTCTCTTTCTGCTAGTTCATTGTTAGTATATAGGAATGCCACAGATTTCTGCATATTAATTTTGTATCTCACAACTTTGCTGAATTCAGATATTAGATCTAGTAGTTTTGAGTGGATTCTTTAGGGTTTTATGTATAATATCATGTAATCTGCAAACAGGGACAGTTTGATTTCTTCCTTGCCAATCTGCATGCTTTTTAATTCTTTGTGTTGTCTGCTTTCTGTGGCTAGGAACTCCACAGCAATCAGACAGAAGTGGGGAGATTGGGCACCCCTGTCTTGTTCCTGATCTTAAAGGAAAAGCTTTCAACTTCTCGCTGTTAAGTATAATGTTGTCTGTGGTTTTGTTATATATGGCCTTTATTATGTTGAGGTACTTACCCTCTATACCCATTATGTTGAGAGTTTTTATCATGAATGGATGTTGAATTTTGTCAAATGCTTTTTCAGCATCTATGGAGACGATCGTGGTTTTTATCCTTCTTTTTGTTGATGTGGTGGATGACGTTGATGGGTTTTCAAATGTACCGTCCTTGCATCCCTGGGATGAATCCTACTTGATCGTGATGGATGATCTTTTTGATGTATTTTTGAATTCGGTTTGCTAATATTTTGTTGGGTATTTTTGCATCTATGTTCATCAGGAATATTGGTCTGTAATTTTCTTTTTTTGTGGTTTCTTTGCCTGGTTTTGGTGTTAGAGTGATGCTGGCCTCATAGAATGAGTTTTGAAGTATTCCCTCTTCTTCTACTCTTTGGAAAACTTTAAGGAGGATGGGTATTAGGTCCTCACTAAATATTTGATAAAATTCAGTGGTAAAGCCCTCTGGTCCAGGTGTTCTTTGGTAGTTTATTGATTACCAATTCAATTCCGTTGCTGGTAATTGGTCTGTTGAGATTTTCTGTTTCTTTCTGGGTCAGCCTTGAAAGGTTGTATTTTTCTAGAAAGCTGTCAATTTCTTCTAGGTTATCCATTTTGTTAGCATGTTATTTTTCATAGTATTCTCTTAATTCTTTGTATTTCTGTAGTGTCCATAGGGATTTTTTCCTTTCTCATTTCTGATTCTGTTTATGTGTGTAGACTCTCTTTTTTTCTTGATAAGTCTGGCTAGGGGTTTATCTATTTTGTTTATATTCTTGAAGGACCAGCTCCTGCTTTCATTGATTCTTTCTATTGTTTTATTCTTCTCGATGTTATTTATTTCTGCTCTAATCTTTATTATGTCCATCCTTCTACTGACTTTGGGTCTCATTTGTTCTTATTTTTCTTGTTTTGTTAATTGTGAGTTTAGACTGTTCATATGGGATTGCTCTTCTTTCCTGAGGTAGGCGTGTATTGCAGTATACTTTCCTCTTAGCACAGCCTTTGCTGCATTCCACAGATTTTGTGGTGTTGAATTATTGTTTTCATTTGTCTCCATATATTGCTTGATCTCTGTTTTTATTTGGTCATTGATCCATTGGTTATTTAGCAGCATGTTATTAAGCCTCCATGTGTTTGTGGGATTTTTCATTTTCTTTGCATAATTTATTTCTAGTTTCATACCTTTGTGGTCTAAGAAGCTGGTTTGTACAATTTCAATCCTTTTGAATTTACCGAGGCACTTTTTGTGGCCTAGTGTATGATCTATTCTTGAAAATGTTCCATGTGCACTTGAGAAAAATGTGTATTCTGCTGCTATTGGGTGTAGAGTTCTGTAGATGTCTGTTAGGTCCATCTGTTCTAATGTGTTGTTCAGTGCTTCTGTCTCCTTATTTTCTGTCTGGTTGATCTGTCCTTTGGAGTGAGTGGAGTGTTGAAGTCTCCCAGAATGAATGCATTGCATTCTATTTCCCCTTTTAATTCTGTTAGTATTTGTTTCACATATGTAGGTGCTCCTGTGTTGGGTGCATAGGTATTTATAATGGTTATATCTTCACGTTGGTATATCCTTCTTTGTCTCTTGTGACTGCTTTGTTTTGAAGTGTATTTTGTCTGATACAAGTACTGTAACTCCTGGTTTTTCTCCCCTTTAGTTACATAAAATATCTTTTTCCACCCCTTCACTTTTAGTCTGTGTATGTCTTTGGGTTTAAAGTGAGTCTCTTGTACTTAGCATATAGAGAGGTTTTGTTTTTTTTATCCATTCAGTGACTCTATGTCTTTTCATTGGTGCATTCAGACCATTTACATTTAGGGTAATTATTGATAGGTTTGTACTTATTCCATTGCAGGCTTTGGATTCATGGTTACCAAAGTTTCAAGGGTAACCTCTTTACTATCTAAGAGTCTAACTTAACTCACTTAATATGCTATTACAAACACAGTCTAAAGGTTCTTTTTTCCACCTCCTTTTTCTTCCTCCTCCATTCTTTATATATTAGGTATCATATTCTGTACTCTTTGTCTATTCCTTGATTGACTTTGGAAATAGTTATTTTCATTTTTGAATTTGCTTAATAATTAGCTGTTCTACTTTCTTTACTGTGGTTTTATTACCTCTGGTGACAGTTATTAAATCTTAGGAACACTTCCATCTATAGCAGTCCCTCAAAAATACACTGTAGAGATGGTTTGTGGGAGGTAAATTCTCTCAGCTTTTGCTTATCTGGAAATTATTTAATTCCTCCTTCAAATTTAAATGATAATCTTGCCAGATAATGTATTCTTGGTTCACGACCCTTCTGCTTCATTGCATTAAATACATCATGTCACTACCTTCTGGCTTATAAGTTTTCTGTTGAGAAGTCTGATGATAACCTGATGGGCTTTCCTTTGTATGTGATCTTATTTCTCTCTCTGGCTACTTTTAATAGTCTGTCCTTATCCTTGATCTTTGCCATTTTAATTACTATACGTCTTGGTGTTGTCTTCCTTGGGTCCCTGTGTTTGGAGATCTGCGCACCTCCATGGCCTGAGAGACTACCTCCTTCTCCAGATTGGGGATGTTTTCAGCAATTGCCTCCTCAAAAACACTTTCTATCCCTTTTTCTCTCTCTCTTCTTCTTGTGGTACCCCTATAATGCGAATGTTGTTCCGTTTGGATTGGTCACACAGTTTTCTCAATAATCTTTCATTCTTAGAGATCCTTTTTTCTCTCTGTGCCTCAGCTTCTTTGTATTCCTCTTCTCTATTTTCTATTTCATTTATTGTCTCCTCCATATCTAATCTGCTTTTAAAACGTTCCATTGTATGTTCCATTTCTGATACTCTGTTCTGTAATGATTGGATATCCGACCAGAATTCATTCCTGAGTTCTTGAATATTTTTCTGTACCTCCATGAGCATGTTATTGATTTATATTTTGAAATCACCTTCAGGCAGATTCGTGAAGTCAGTTTTATTTGAAACTTTCTCAGGTGTTTTATTCATAATTTTACTTTGAACCAGGTTCCTTTGGCATTTCATATTTGTATATGGTGCCCTCTAGTGCCCAGAATCTCTACTCTCTGGAGCTGCTCATCCCCCGAAGCAATGTCAGGGGTTGCAGGGGAGTGGTATTGGTGCCTGGGGGGAGGAAAGAGCTGTTTCCTGCTTCCCGCCTGCAATGCCTGTCTCCACTGCCTGAACCAGTGGGCCCAGTGCACAGGTATAAGACTCTGTGCTTTGCATTTGTAGTTGCTGTAGACAGGGCTTTCCTCTGGCTGGCTTAACACCAGTGTAGGGTTTGCCAGTTTGTGAGCCAGGTGGAGCCAGCTGGGA
Source organism: Smutsia gigantea (assembly GCA_032199065.1). Classification (NCBI taxonomy): domain Eukaryota; kingdom Metazoa; phylum Chordata; class Mammalia; order Pholidota; family Manidae; genus Smutsia; species Smutsia gigantea. The sequence goes on from JAVSCE010021309.1 coordinate 61,533, forward strand.
GAAAGGCTCAGTAGGCTGCTTATCACGGAGGGGGTCCTTGGAGCTGCATAGCCAGCCAGGGAGCTGGAGCTCCTGAAGATTGTGAAACTTCCCAACCTGCTGGACAGAGTGCACCTGAACAATTTTGTCTACCTGTCCTTTGTCCTTAGCAGTAAGCTCTGTGCAGTCCTTGTCCCTTCAGCAGCCCTCTTGCTGTTAGGAAGTCTCTCAAACTGCCCACCTTTCTTTCTCCCAGAGCAGCCAGATATGGACCCCTGCTTTCCACAAGTGGCTGAAATCTCAGTCTATCCAGGTATTCTGCCTGTCTTAGCTTTCCAACCCTCTAATCATGACAGTACCATGAAAACACCATGAAATGTAGGTTTGTGCTCCCAGATCGGATCTCCAGAGTTATGTATTCAGCAGTCCCAGGCCTCCATTCCCTCCTTGCTCTGTTTCTCTTCCTCCCGCCTGTGAGCTGGTGTGGGGGAAGGGCTTGGGTCCCACCGGGCCATGGCTTTGGTACATTATCCTGTTCCATGAGGTTTATTCTTTCCTCTCCAGGTGTATAGTTTTGTGCAGTTCTCTTTCCTGTTGCTTTTTCAGGATTAGTTGTATTAATTATATTTTTGTATTATATGCGGTTTTAGGAGGAAGCCTCTGTCTCACCTCTCACGCCACCATCTTTTATCCTATCAGCTGATGTGTCAAGTTTCAGTATATTATTAATGTGAAGCTGTCATTGCTGAAGTTCGATGTTATATATATATATGTACATGTTTGTTTGTGAAGGAATTACTTGGGATTTTGTAAGGCACATGACTGCTTATGTGAGGCACAGCATAAGCATTAGAATTAGATGAATAGGAGCCTTTACCCTAGCTCTATTACTTACCAACTATATGCTCTTAGAAAGCTGAGGTTTATATTTTCAACTTGTAACATGATGAAGAGTTGTTGTAATATTTAATTGAAGTAAGGCATATAGGTGCTCACCAAATATTTACTGAATACTCTTATCTTGTATAAGCAAGCTCCAACCTTGCTTTTCTACCTAGCCTATTGGCACTGTGAACTAGTCTCCTCTTCCGGAATAAGTTGGAGTCAGACAATGAAAGTCCTCAGCAGGAGAAGGGAGAGTGAGAGAAAAGATTGGTGTGGGCATTTCTTGCTCCCAGTCCCTTCCTGCAAGGTTGGCTGTGACTACCTTTCTATACCAAAGGAAAAGCCTGGTGTCACCCCACAGTGTCCCATCCCATCTAGTCCTGGTAAACCCTCCCTCCTTCGACCTGTTCAGGCCCATGGTCGCAGTGGCATTACCACTGTGGTTACCTCCAGAGTGCTAAACTGTGAGTTTTTGACTCCCTTCAAACCAGCTCAGACCTTTTTAAATAGTCCCTTTATAAGACTCTCTTCACATGCCCCCTTTTGATGTGTCATCTGTTCTCCAACCAGAACAATGATCAAATCATTATATTATTATAATTATTAAAGAGTGGTCTCATTGACTGCCATGCTAAATGCTGCTATGTGGGTGACTCAGAGTCTCTATCGTGATTCGTAGCCTCGAGATGAGAGCTATCAACTGACACGTGGAAATGCAGAACCATCCATCTGTGAGGCTTGTGCAAAGGACTAAAAAATATTAATATGTTTAGAAGTATTCTAATTACTACTTATATATACATTTAATAGGGTATTGTTGGAAATTGCACAAGCATTATATGTCTATCAAATTCTATAAATAATGATAAATGTAAAACTAAAACAAAAATAACCTTTATATTTTTCAGTTATGGAAATCATGAAAAATACATTATATATCTTCCTGTGAGTGGCTAGGGCAGAAGTGCTGAGAGGTCTCTGCCTTCAGCCCCAGGGAGGCAGGCCACAGTGATCGCAGCTGTGCGCTAGCCCGCCGCCCTGACCTGCTCACCGCCTGTGGCTCCAATGGCAGATTCATCATGGCACTGGCTCCACACTTGCTGGGATAAATAGCAGTAGATGAAGTCTCTTCATCTGCATGGAAAAAAAAAAAGAGAAGATACAGAGTATTGGGCTGAACGAATTTCAAAAAATGGCAAAAAAACAGGACCAAAATATGTTTTTTAACATATAATGTTACAAACCACATCAGTTAAATAATTTAAATAATCTGACTTTCAAAAATTACACCCTTTTATTTTTCACACTGATATTTTTCAGTCACTTTCTCTGAAGCAGTTTAATACATGCCAGAAAATCAGCTGATTCACTTTTACAAAGCCAGAACAAAAAAATTAGGATGAGAGATTCTCCTCCTAGTAAATGTTGAGAAGATAAGCCTTCATTTTCCTGATGTTTCCTATCAGTGAGATTTCCAATAACCTATAGTTTCAGGCAATTCACTCCTTCTACCTCATTTGGTTGACCCAGGCCTTGGGATTGATTGCTACAGGTTTAATATAGCTACAACTAGCGGCTTGTGGATTGTTTTATAATCAAGCCTTGCTTGAAATGTCTGTTAAAGTTTGCCCTGGGAATCAGAATGTCAAAGCACCTGGGATAAATTACTTTTTCCAAGCCAGGTATAAAAGCACTTCCTAACAAGATAGCAGAGGAGTTGTTTATTTCAGACCCTAACATTAATAAAAACAAACAGAAATAAAATAAAACAGTGTACAAGGGATTTACATGACAGGTAGGATTTTTGGAGCCCTCTGGAAGTAAACGTATTGTTTCATAGTCCATTGGTGATGTAATGGGTCATAGAAATTCCTGAAGGTGTTGCTGCTTTTCACTTCGAATGGTGTCCAGTTTTGCCATCAGCGCCCCCAGACATCACAAATACCAGCCTAAAAACATTGAACTGACTTCACCCTTGAGCATTTTTGGGGCATTTGAACTTCAGTTTTTCAAGAGTGAGAATCTTACAGATTTAAATACCAAGGGTGAAGACAACACATTGAACCCAGTTATCTGGAGCTAGAATTTGTGGTCTTTGATGACATTTTTAAATAATTCTATGTTGTGACTATAACTTACACCTTATGACTCTCACTGTCTAAAATTTCATCTATTTTCCCAAGACATGCTTTTAGTATATCTTAAATGCATAGTAAAAGAATTATATAAGTAAAGCCTCTGTACTTTTTGAATAGTGATAAAGTGGAAGGAATTCCAAAAAGTCATAAACTGACATTTGAGCAGGAAGAATTAGGTAAGGATGAGAAATACAGTTTTGAAAATATTTTGCCAAAAGAGCCTAATACATCTGGGTTGTCATTGAGGCTGATGTACTACTCTGTATTAATTAACCTAAGAGTAATTAAAAATGGTTCACTTTTCCCATTAGAAAATTGTGAGTTTCCCACCTTTGCTTATGAAGAGTCTAAAGCAAACTTCTTAGGTTTAATTCAGAGGTTTCATTAAGATAGCTAATAAAGCTGAATATTTATAAATATACTTATAAATACAATAGACCCAAGTATAGCTTATTAAGTTTTGATATATCAGAGAGTATTTGAAAAAAACATCGCAGTGTGAATATAATTAACATCTTCAGCTAAGAAATAATGAC
>JAVSCE010021310.1:0-25266 GCA_032199065.1 Smutsia gigantea
TCATCAGCACTAAACTGTCCTTACAGAATATGTTAAAGGGACTTCTGTAAATGGAAATGTTCTTACATCTAAATATATTTCATCAATGAAAATAAACATACAGTAAAGTTAGACCAACTACTTATTAAGGAAGTATGAAGTTGGAAAGAAACAGAAGTAGTAAAATTAACTGTACACAGTATTAGTCAAGGGATACACAAAAGATGTAGATTATGACATCTAATACATAAAGTGAGGAGGAAGAAGAATAAAAGAATAGTACCTTTAGATTGTGTGCAAAACTGAGCAACCATCAACTTAATATAGACTGTTATATTTTAAAGAAACTACTTATGAACATTAGGATAACTACAAACCTAAAGCCTATATAAGATACACAAAAAATTTTAAAAAAGAAAGAAATCCAAGCATAACACTAAAGGAAACCATCAAATAACAACAAAAGAGCTTAAGGGAGAGGAAGAAAGGAACAGAGAGGAACTATGAAACAACCAGAAAACAATTAATAAAATGGCAATAAGGATATACCTACAAACAATTACGTTAAATATAAATAGACAATGCACCAATCAAAAGACATAGGGTGGCTGAATGGATAAAGAAATAAGTACCATCTATATGCTGTCTACAAGAGACTCATTTCAGACCTAAAAATACACAGACTGAAACTGAAGGGATGGAAAAAGACATTTCATGCAAATAAAAGGGAGAACAGGAGAAGCAGTACTTACATCAAATAAAATTGACTTCAAAACAAACAAAGTAACAAAAGACAAAGAAGGACATTTCATTTGGATAGTATTACATAATGATAAAGGGATCAGTCCAAGAAGAAGATATAACAATTATAAATATCTATGCATCCAACAACATAGGAGCAACTAAATATATAAAACAAATACTAACAGATCTAAAGGGGGAAATAGACAGCAACACAATCATATTAAGGGATTTTAACATATCACATATCAATGGACAAGTCATCCAGACAGAAAATAGAGGGGAAGAGAGGAGGCATCGAACAACATATTAGAACAGATGGATTTAACAGATATATACACAATGCTCCATCCAAAACGATCAGGGTACACATTTTTCTCAACTGCTCATGGAATGTTCTCCAGAATAGATCACATATTAGGACAGAAAATGAGACTCAATAAATTTAAAAAGGTTAAAATTGTATCAAGCATCTTTTCAGATCACAGTGGTAAACTAGAAATCAATTATGTAAACAAAAAACCCCCACAAACACGTGGAGGCTAAACAACATGCTTCTAAATAATCAATGAACAAATAAAAACAAATCAAATAATACATGGAGACAAGTGACAAAAAAATACAACAGTTCAAAATATATGGGATGCCACAAAAGTGATTCTAAGAGCTAGTAAATAACAATACAGGCCTACTGCAAGAAACAAGAACAATCCCAAATAAGCAGTCTAAACTCACAACTAAAGAAATTAGAAAAAGAGCAAATGAAACCCAAAGTTAGCAGAGGGATTTAATAAGGATCAGAGCAGAAATAAATAAAATAGAGAATAATGAAAAATAGAAAAAAATCAATGAAACTGATAGGATTAAAGATGGCAGTGTGAGAGGTGAGACAGAGACCTCCTCCTAAAACCACATATAATATGAAAATATAATTAATACAACCAGTCCTGAAAGAGCAGCAGGAAAGAAGGCTGCATGAGACTGCATAAACCTGGAGGAAAGAACAGACCTCAGGGAACAGGATAACTAACATACCAAAGCTGTGACGCAGTGGGACCCAAGCCCTTCGCACACCCCAGATCACCGGTGGGAGGAAGAGAAACAGAGCTGGGAGGGAGAGGGAGTGGAGGCCTGGGGCTGCTGAACATGTAGCCCTGGAGATTTTCTCTGGGAGCACAAACCTACATTGCATGGTGCTCTGGTGATTAGTGGGGTTGGAAAGCTAAGACAGGCAGAATACCTGGAGAGATGGAGATTCCAGCTGCTTGTGGAAAACAGGGATTCATATCTGGCTGATCTGGGCGGGCAGTCTGAGAGACTTCCTAAAAGCAAGAGGGCTGCTAAAGGGGCAAGGACTGCACAGAGCTTATTGCTCAGGAGAAAGGACAGGTAGACAAAATTGTTCAGGTGGACTCTGCACAGCAGGTTGGGAATTTTCACGATCTGCAGGCGCTCCATTCCCCTGGCTGGCTATGCAGCTCTAAAGGCTCCCACGGAGATACACAGCCTGCTGCGCCTTCCTCCCGGCCATCCTGCACCTGGCTTGCAAACTGGCAAACCCTGCACTGGTGTCAGACCAACCAGAGGGAAGCCACGCCTACAGCAGCTACAAACGCAAAGCATGGAGGTTTACACTTGTGTGTTTAGCTCACTGGTTCTGGCAGTGGACAAAGGAATAGCAGCCTGGAAGCAGGAAACAGCATCACTCCCCTACAAACCCCGAAATCACTCCAGGGGCTGAGCAGCTCCAGAGAGTAGAGCTTCTGGGCACTAGAGGGCACCACATACAAATATGAAAGGTCAAAGGAACCTGGTTCAAAGCAAAATCTCTATACCAGAAAAAGGCTCAAGTGAGACATTCTGAATGAAACTTCCTGAAAGAGATTTCAAACTAAAAAAATCATAAACATGCTCCTGGAGGTACAGAAAAATATTCAAGAACACAGTAACGAATTTAGAACAGGGATCCAATCATTGAGGAACACAATGGAGGGTATTAAAAGCAGATTAGATACGGTGGAGGAGACAATACATGAAATTGAAATTAGAGAAGAGGAATACAAAGAAGTGGAAGCACAGAGAGAAAAAAAGGATGTCTAGAAATTAAATAATACTGAGAGAACTGTGTGACCAATCCAAACGGAACAATATTCGTATATAGGGGTAGCAGCAGAAGAAGAGAGCGAAAAAGGGATAGAAAGTGTCTTTTGAGGAAGTAATTGCTGAAAACTTCCCCAATCTTGGGTTGGAGATAGTCTCTCAGGCCATGGAGGTGTACAGATCTCCCAACACAAAGGACCCAAGGAGGAGAACACCAAGACATATAATAATTAAAATGGCAAATATCAAGGATAAGGACAGACTATTAAAAGCAGCCAGAGAGAGAGAAATAAGATCACATACAAAGGAAAACCCGTCAGGCTATCATAAGACTTCTCAGCAGAAACCTTATAAGCCAGAAGGGAGTGGCATGATATATTTAATGCAATGAAGCAGAAGGGTCTCCAACCAAGAATACTCTATCCCACAAGATTATCATTTAAATTTGAAGGAGGGACTAAATTATTTCCAGATAAGCAAAAGCTGAAAGAATTTACCTCCCACAAACCATCTATAAAGTATATTTTGGAGGAACTTCTATAGATGTAACTGTTCCTAAGGTTAAATGGCTGTCACCAGAGGGAATAAAATGGTATAGACAAAGAGTACAGACTATGACACCTAATATATAAAGAATGGAGGAGGAAGAAAGGGGGGAAAAAAAGAACCTTTAGATTGTGTTTGTAATAGCATACTAAGTGAGCTAAATTAGACTCTTAGATAGTAAAGAAGATACCCTTGAACCTTTGGTAACGAAGAATCTAAAGCCTGCAATGGCAATAAGTACATACCTTTCGATAATCACCCTAAATGAAAATGGTCTGAATGTACCAAATAAAAGACATGGAGTCACTGAATGGATAAAAAAACAAGACCCATCTATATGCTGCCTACAAGAGACTCACTTCAAACCCAAAGACATACACAGACTAAAAGTGAAGGGATGGAAAAAGATATTTCATGCAACTAATAGGGAGAAAAAAGCAGGTGTTGCAGTACTTGTTTCAGACAAAATAGACTTCAAAACAAAGAAAGTCACATGACATGGAAGACATTACATAATGATAAAGGGGTCAATCCAACAAGAGGATATAACCATTATAAACATCTATGCACCCAACACAGGAGCACCTATATATGTGAAACAAATACTAGCATCCTTGTCTTGTTCCCGATCTTAGATGAAAAGCTTTCAGCTTCTCGCTGTTAAGTATGATGTTAGCTGTGGGTTTGTCATATATAGCCTTTATGATGTTGAGGTACTTGCCCTTTATACCCATTTTGTTGAGAGTTTTAATCATGAGTGGATGCTGAATTTTGTCAAATGCTTTTTCAGCATCTATGGAGATGATCATGTGGTTTTTGTTCTTCTTTTTGTTGATGTGGTGGATGATGTTGATGGATTTTCGAATGTTGTACCATCCTTGCATCCCTGGGATGAATCCCACTTGATCATGGTGTATGATCCTCTTGATGTATTTTTGAATTCGGTTTGCTAATATTTTGTTGAGTATTTTTGCATCTACGCTCATCAGGGATATTGGTCTGTAATTTTCTTTTTTGGTGAGGTCTTTGCCCGGTTTTGGTATTAGAGTGATGCTGGCTTCATAGAATGAGTTTGGAAGTATTCCCACCTCTTCTATTTTCTGGAAAACTTTAAGGAGAATGGGTGTTATTTCTTCTCTATATGTCTGGTAGAATTCAGAGGTGAATCCATCTGGTCCAGGGGTTTTGTTTTGGGGTAGTTTTTTGATTACCGCTGCAATTTCGTTGCTGGTGATAGGTCTGTTTAGTTTTTCTGTTTCTAGCTTGGTCAGTCTTGGAAGGTTTTATTTTTCTAAGAAGTTGTCCATTTCTTCTAGGTTTTCCAGCTTTTTAGCACATAGATTTTCATAGTATTCTCTAATAATTCTTTGTATTTCTGTGGTGTCCGTCGTGATTTTTCCTTTCTCATTTATGATTCTGTTTATGTGTGTAGATTCTCTTTTTCTCTTAATAAGTCTGGCTAGGGGTTTATCTATTTTTTTTTCTCAAAAAAACAGCTCTTGGTTTCATTGATTTTTTTCTATTGTTTTATTCTTCTCAATTTTATTTATTTCTTCTCTGATCTTTATTATGTCCCTCCTTCCGGTGACATTTGTTCTTCATTTTCCAATTTCAATAATTGTGTCTTTAGACTATTCATTTGGGAATGTTCTTCCTTCTTTAAATAGGCCTGGATTGCAATATACTTTCCTCTTAGAACTACCTTTGCTGTGCCCCACAGAAGTTGTGGCTTTGTGTTATTGTTGTCATTAGTCTCCATATATTTGTTTGAGCTCTGTTTTAATTTGGTTATTTATCCACTGATTATTTAGGAGCATGCTGTTAAGTCTCCATGTAGTTGTGAGCCTTTTTGATTTCTTTCTAAAATTTATTTCTAGTTTTATACCTTTGTGATCTGAGAAGCTGGTTGGTAGGATTTCAATATTTTTGAATTTACTGAGGTTCTTTTTGTGGCCTAGTACGTGGTCTATTCTGGAAAATGTTCCATGTGCACTTGAGAAGAATGTGTATCCTTGTGCTTTTGGGTGTAGAGTTCTGTAGATGTCTGTTAGGTCCATCTGTTCTAGTGTGTTGTTCAGTGCCTCTGTCTCTCTACTTATTTTTTGTCTGGTTGATCTGTGCTTTGGAGTGAGTGGTGTGTTGAAGTCTCCTAAAATGAATGCATTGCTTTCTATTTCCTCCTTTAATTCTGTTAGTATTTGTTTCACATATGTCAGTGCTCCTGTGTTGGGTGCATGTATATTTATAATGGTTATATTCTGTTGTTGGACTGACCCCTTTATAATTATGTAATGTCCTTCTTTATCTCTTGCTCCTTTTTTTGTTTTGAAGTCTATTTTGTCTGATCCAAGTACTGCAACACCTGCTTTTTTCTCCTTGTTGTTTGCATGAAATATCTTTTTCCATCCCTTTACTTTTAGTCTGTGTATATCTTTGGGTTTGAGGTGAGTCTCTTGTAAGCAGCATATAGATGGGTCTTGCTTTTTTATCCATTCTGTTACTCCGTGTCTTTTGATTGGTGCATTCAATCCATTTACATTTAGGGTGATTATTGATAGATATGTACTTATTGCCATTGCCGGCTTTAGAATCATGGTTACCAAAGGTTCAAGGGTTGCTTCTTTACTATCTAACAATCTAACTTAACTTTCTTGTTAAGTTATTGTAAACACAGTCTGATATTTCTTTATTTCTCTCCCTTCTTATTCTTCCTCCTCCATCCTTTATATACTAGGCGTTTTATTCTTTGCCTTTAGTTAGTATTTGGATGGTCTGCTTTCTTTGCTATGATTTTATTTTCTCTGGTGACATTTTAGCCTTAGGGGTGCTTCCGTCTAGAGCAGTCCGTTTAAGATATCCTATAGTGGTGGTTTATGAGAGGCAAACTCTCTTAACTTTTGTTTGTCTGGAAATTGTTTAATCCTTCCGTCATATTTAAATGATAATCGTGCTGGATACAATATTCTTGGTTCGAGGCCCTTCTGTTTCATTATGTTAAATATATCATGCCATTCTTCTGGCCTGTAAGGTTTCTGTTGAGAAGTCTGATGATAGTCTGATGGGTTTTCCTTTGTAGGTGATCTTTTTTCTCTCTCTAGCTGCCTTTAATACTCTGTATTTATCTTTGATATTTGCCATTTTAATTATTATCTGTCTTGGTGTTGTTCCTTGCATCCCTTGTGTTGGGAGATCTGTGGGCTTCCGTAGTCTGAGAAACTATTTCCTTCCCCAGCTTGGGGAAGTTTTCAGCAATTATTTCTTCAAAGACACGTTCTATCCCTTTTTCTCTCTCTTCTTCTTCTGGTACTCCTATAATGCGAATATTGTACCGTTTGGATTGGTCACACAGTTCTCTTAATATTCTTTCATTCCTAGAGATCCTTTTATCTCTCTCTGCCTCAGCTTCTCTGTATTCCTGTTCTCTGATTTCTATTCCATTAACAGTCTCTAGCACCTTGTTCAGTCTGCTCTTAAGCCCGTCGATTGCTTGTCTGATTTCTGCATTGTCTCTCCTCACTTCCTCCCTTAGCTCTTGCATATTTCTCTGTAGATCCATCAGCATGGTTATGACTTTTATTCTGAATTCTTTTTCAGGAAGATTGTACAAGTCTGTCCCATCAGGCCCCTTCTCTGGGGTTGTATGGCTAATGTTTGTCTGGACTATATTCCTCTGTCTTTTCATGGTGATGGAAGTGGTCGCTGGTAGTTGCCACATGTGTCATCTGGGAGAACAAAGTCCCTTCCTGACTGTTGTTCTCCTTGCCCTTCTCAGGGGCCTGAGCTGTTTTCCTCCACACCGGGAGGCAGTCTCTGGGATAATCCCCTAAATTGCCTGTGTGCTGGCTGGCTCAGCTTAGCCTATAGCACTGCGGGAGTTTGCAGTCTCGTTGGGTGCATTCTGGTCCCCTTGGTGCCTTCCGAACCTGGTTCTGGGGCTCTTCCCGCTTAGCTGCGCACCAGCTGGGATGTGATTCTGTGAGGTTGCTCTGGGCGGGGCCGCTCTTCCACTGTTCCGCAGCAGCGGTGGCTCTGCCGGACCCTTTGCAGCTCTGACCCAGCGGGGAATGAATGGTAGGCTGCTGATCTCTGTGGGAAGCCTTGGTGTGGCTGCTTTGCCTGGCCCCCGGCCAGGGCGTCCAAAATTCGCCATGACTCCCAACCCGCTGGGCCGAGGGCGCTGGGACGACTTTTTTCCACTGTTGGGCCCTTGTCTCTTTAAGACTTTTAAAAAAAGCGCTCTCTTTTCTTTTTTCCTGGAGAGCCGGCTGAGGGGACCCGCTTGGCGTCTCCATCTCAGATCTTGCCCTTCCGTTTCTCTAATCTCCGATACACCACGCAATGTGTGTCAGTGCTCCTGGTGCAGATCACCAGGGCTAGTTATTTGGTGGGCCTGTGCTTCCACTCCCTCCCCACTCTGATTCTTTTCCTTCTGCTGGTGCTCTGGGGTGGGGGAGTACTCATATCCCACCGTGGCACGGCTTTGTATCTTACCCACTTCATGAGGCACTGAGTTCTCGCAGATGAAGATGTAGCCTGGCTGCTGTATTGTATCTTCTGGTCTCTCTTTTAGGAATAGTTGTATTTGTTGTATTTTCACAAATATATATGGTTTTGGGAGGAGATTTCCACGGCCCTGCTCATGCTGCCATCTTCCCAGAAGTCCCACTTGTAGGAATTTACCCAAAGAATATAATTTCTCAGTTTCAAAAAGACATATGCACCCCTATGTTTATTGCAGCACTGTTTACAATTGCCAAGATACGGAAGCAACCTAAGTGTCCATCAGTAGATGAATGCATAAAGAAGAAGTGGTACACATACACAACGGCATACTATTCAGCCATAAGAAAGAAACAAATCCTACCATTTTTGACAACATGGATAGATCTGGAGGATGTTATGCTCAGTGAAATAAGCCAGGCAGAGAAAGACAAGTTTTGAACGATTTCCCTCATTTGTGGAGTATAACAATGAAGCAAAACTGAAGGAACAAAACAGCAACAGCCTCACAAACTCCAAGAAGGGACTAGCAGTTACCAAAGGGGAGGGCAGGTGGGGAGGGAGGGAGAAGGGGACTGAGGAGTATTATGATTGGCACACATGGTGTAGGGGGCATCATTGGGAAGACAGCATAGCACAGAGAAGGCAAATAGGGACTCTGTGGCATCTCACTATTCTGTTTGGCAGTGACTGCAATGGGTTATGTGGGGGGTAATGATAACATGGATGAATGTAGTAACCACAATGGTTTTTTTTTTCAGTTTTTAAAAATTAATTTTCTTGCAATATTTTCTTTTTGGTATCATTAATCTACAATTATATGTGCAACATTATGGTTACTAGACTCCCCATATCTTCAAGTCCCCCCAATATACCCCATTACAGTCACTGTCCATCAGCGTAGTGAGATGCTATAGAATCACTACTTGTCTTTTCTGGGTTGTACAACCCTCCCCGTGCCCCCCGCCCACATTATGTCTGCTTATCGTAATGCTGCTTTTTCCCCCTTGTCTCTCCCTTCCCACCTATCCTCCCCAGTCCCTTTCCCTTTGGTATCCCTTAGTCCATTCTTGGGTTCTGTGAGTCTGCTGCTGTTTTGTTCCTCCAGTTTTTTTTCTTTGTTCTTATCTCGACATATGAGTGAAATCATTTGATACTTGTCATCTTCTGCTCGGCTTATTTCACTGAGCATAATACCCTCTAGCTTCATCCATGTTGTTGCAAATGTCTGGATTTGTTTTCTTCTTATGGCTGAATAATATTCCATTGTGTATATGTACCACTTCTCCTTTATCCATTCATCTCCTTATGGACACTCAGGTTGCTTCCATTTCTTGGCTATTATAAATAGTGCTGCAATAAACATAGGGGTGCATATGTCTTTTTCAAACTGGGCTGTGGCATTCTTAGGGTAAATTCCTAGGAGTGGGATTCCTGGGTCAAATGGTATTTCTATTTTGAGTTTTTTGAGGAACCTCCATACTGCTTTCCACAATGGTTGAACTAATTTGCATTCCCACCAGCAGTGTAGGAGGGATCCCCTTTCTCCACATCCTCGCCAACATTTGTTGTTGTTTGTGTTTTGGATGTTGGCCATCCTCACTGGTGTGAGGTGATATCTTGTTGTGGTTTTAATCTGCATTTCTCTGATGATTAGTGATGTGGAGCATCTTTTCATGTGCCTGTTGGCCATCTGAGTATCTTCTTTGGAGAAGTGTCTATTCATGTCCTCTGCCCATTTCTTAATTGGATTATTTACTTTATGTTTGTGGAGGTGCGTGAGTTCTTTATATATTTTGGATGTCAACTCCTTATCGGATACATCATTTATGAATATATTCTCCCATCCTGTAGGATGTCTTTTTGTTCTACTGATGGTGTCCTTTGCTGTACAGAAGCTTTTCAGCTTGATATAGTCCCACTTGTTCATTTTTGCTTTTGTTTCCCTTGCCCAGGGAGATATGCTCATGAAAAAGTTGCTCATGTTTATATTCAAGAAAATTTTGCCTATGTTTTCTCCTAAGCATTTTATGGTTTCATGACTTACATTCAGGTCTTTGAACCATTTTGAGTTGACTTTTGTGTATGCGGTTAGACAGTAATCCAGTTTCATTCTCTTACATGTAGCTGTCCAGTTTTTGCAACACCAGCTGTTGAAGAGGCTGTCATTTCCCCATTTTATATCCATGGCTCCTTTATCATATATTAATTGACTGTATAAGTTTGGGTTAATGTTTGGACTCTCTGTTCTGTTCCACTGGTCTATGGGTCTGTTCTTGTGCCAGTACCAAATTGTCTTGATTAGTGTGGCTTTGTAGTAGAGCTTGAAGTCTGGGTGCGTAATCTCCCCAGCTTTATTCTTCCTTCTCAGGATTGCTTTGGCTATTCGGGGTCTTTTGTGGTTCCATATGAATTTTAGAACTATTGTTTCCAGTTCATTGAAGAATACTGTTGGTATTTTGATAGGGATTGAATTGAATCTGTAGATTGCTTTAGGTAGTATAACCATTTTGACAATATTTATTCTTCCTAGCCAAGAGCATGGAATGAATTTCCATTTGTTAGTGTCCTCTTTAATTTCTCTTAGGAGTGTCTTGTAGTTTTCAGGGTACAGGTCTTTCACTTCCTTCGTTAGGTTTATTCCTAGGTATTTTATTCTTTTTGATGCAACTGTGAATGGAATTGTTTTCCTGATTTCTCTTTCTGTTAGCTCATCGTTAGTGTATAGGAAAGCAACAGATTTCTGTGTGTTAATTTTGTATCCTGCAACTTCGCTGAATTCAGATATTAGTTCTAGTAGTTTCGGAGTGGAGTCTTTAGGGTTTTTATGAACAATATCATGTCATCTGCAAATAGTGACAATTTGACCTCTTCTTTTCCAATCTGGATACCTTGTATTTCTTTGTTTTGTCTCATTACCGTGGCTATGACCTCTAGTACTATGTATAATAACAGTGGGGAGAGTGGGCATCCCTGTCTTGTTCCCAATCTTAGGTGAAAAGCTTTCAGCTTCTCACTGTTAAGTATGATGTTGGCTGTCGGTTTGTCATATATGGCCTTTATTATGTTGAGGTACTTGCCCTTTATACCCATTTTGTTGAGAGTTTTCCTCATGAATGGATGTTGAATTTTGTCAAATGCTTTTTCAGCATCTATGGAGAATGTCATGTGGTTTTTGTCCTTTGGAGAATGTCATGTGGTTTTTGTCCTTTTTGTTGATGTGGTGGATGATGTTGATGGATTTTAGAATATTGTACCATCCTTGCATCCCTGGAAAAAATCCTACTTGATCATGATGGATGATCATTTTGATGTATTTTTGAATTCAGTTTGCTAATACTTAGTAAGTATTTTTGCATCTATGTTCATGAGGGATATTGGTCTGTAATTTTATTTTTTGTGGTGTCTTTGTCTGGTTTTGGCATTAGAGTGATGGTGGCCTCATAGAAAGAGTTTGGAAGTATTCCCTCCTGTTCTACTTTTTGGAAAACTTTAAGAAGGATGGGTGTTATGTCTTCATGAAATATTTGATAAAATTCAGCTGTGAAGCCATCTGGTCCAGGAGTTTTGTTCTTAGTTTTTTGATTACCAATTCAATATTGTTGCTGGTAATTGGTCTGTTCAGATTTTCTGTTTCTTTCTGGGTCAGCCTTGGAAGGTTGTATCTTTCTAGAAAGTTGTCGATTTCTTCTAGGTTATCCAGTTTGTTACCATATAATTTTTCATAGCGTTCTGTAGTAATTCTTTGTATTTCTGTGGTGTCTGTAGTCATTTTTTAAATCTCATTTCTGATTCTGTTTATGTGTGTAGACTCTTTTTTTCTTAATAAGTCTGGCTAGGGATTTATCTATTTTGTTTATTTTTTGAAGAACCAGCTCCTGCTTTCATTGATTCTATTGTTTTATTCTTCTCAATTTTATTTATTTCTGCTCTAATCTTTATTATGCACCTCCTTCTACTACTGTGGGCCTCATTTGTTCTTCTATTTCTAGTCTCATTAATTGTGAGTTTAGACTGTTCATATGGGATTGTTCTCTCCTGAGGTAGGCCTGGATTGTAATATACTTCCTTCTTAGCACAGCCTTTGCTTTGTCCCACAGATTTTGCGTCGTTTTGTTATTGTTGTCATTTGTCTCCATATAGGTCATTGATCCATTGATTATTTAGGAGCATGTTGTTAAGTTTCCATGTGTTTGTGGGCTTTTTTGTTTTCTTTGTGTAATTTATTTCTAGTTTCATACCTTTGTGGTCTGAGAAGCTGGTTGGTACAATTCTGGTCCTTCTGAATTTACTGAGGCTCTTTTTGTGGCCTAGTATGTTTTCTATCCTGGAAAATGTTCCATGTGTACTTGAGCAGAATGTGTTTCCTACTGCTTTTGGGTGTAGAGCTCTGTAGTTGTCTGTTAGGTCCATCTGTTCTATTGTGTTGTTCTTTGCTTCTGTCTCCTCACTTATTTTCTGACTGGTTGATCTGTCCTTTGGAGTGAGTAGTGTGTTGAAGTCTCCTAAAATGAATGCATTGCATTCTATTTCCCCCTTTAATTCTGTTAGTATTTGTTTCACATATGTAGGTGCTCTTGTGTTGGGTGCATAGATATTTATAATGTTCATATCCTCGTGTAGGACTGACCCCTTTATAATTATGCAATGTCCTTCTTTGTATCTTTTTGCATTCTTTGTTTTGAAGTCTATTTTGTCTGATATAAGTACTGTAACTTCTGATTTTTTCTCCCTATTAGTTACATGAAATATCTTTTTCCATCCCTTCACTTTCAGTCTGTGTATGTCTTTGGGTTTGAAGTCAGTCTCTTGTAGGCTGCATATAGACCAGTCTTTTTTTTTTTATCCATTCAGTGACTCTCTGTGTTTTGATTCGTGCACTGAGGCCATTTACACTTAGGGTGATTATCGATAGGTATGTACTTATTGCCATTGCATGCTTTAGACTCGTGGTTACCAAAGGTTCAAGGGTAACTTCCTTGCTATCTAACAGTCTAAGTTAACTCAGTGCTATTACAAACACAATATCAAGATTCTTTTTTTTCCTCCCCCATTCCATATAAATTAGGTATCATATCCTATACTCTTTGTCTATCCCTTGAGTGACTTTGGGGGTGGTTGATTTGATTTTGTTTCTGCTTAGTAATTAATTGTTCTACTTTCTTTACTGTGGTTTATTTCCTCTGGTGATAGCCATTTAGCCTTAGGAATACTTCCATCTATAGCAGTTCCTCCAAAATACACTGTAGAAATGGTTTGTAGGAGGTAAATTCTCTAAGCTTTTGCTTATCTGAACATTGTTTAATCCCTCCTTCAAATTTAAATGATAACCTTGCCGGGTAGAGTATTCTTGGTTCAAGCCCCTTCTGCTTCATTGCATTCCACTCCCTTCTGGCCTGTAAGGTCTCTGTTGACAGATCTGATGATAGCCTGATGGGTTTTCCTTGGTATGTGATCTTTTTTATCTCTCTGGCTGCTTTTAAAAGTCTGTCTTTATCCTTGATCTTTGCCATTTTGATTATTATATGTCTTGGTGTTGTCTTCCTTGGGTCCCTTATGTTGGGAGATCTGTGCACCTCCATGGCCCGATTGGGGAAGTTTTCAGCAATTACCTCCTCAAAGACACTTTCTATCCCTTTTTCTGCCTCTTCTTCTGGTACCCCTATAATGCAAATATTATTCCGTTTGGATTGGTCACACAGTTCTCTCAATATTCTTTCATTCCTAGAGATCCCTTTTTCTCTCTGTGCCTCAGCTTCTTTGTATTCCTGTTCTCTAATTTCTTTTTCATTTACTCCTCTACTTTATCTAATCTGCTTTTAAATCCCTCCATTGTATATTTCATTTCACATACTCTATTCTCCAACAGTTGTATCTCATTCCTGAATTCCTCCATGAGTTCTTGAATATTTTTCTGTCACTCCATGAGCATGTTTATGATTTTTATTTTGAAATCTTTCAGGAAGATTGATAAGTTCAGTTTAAGTTGGCCCTCTTTCTGGGGTTTGTTGGATTTTTTGTTTGAACCAGGTTCCTTTGGTGTTTCATATTTGTAGGTGGCACCCTGTAGTGCCCAGAAACTCTACTCTCTGGAGCGTCTCAGCTCCTGGAGTGATGACTGGGTGACAGGGGTTGCAGGCTAGCAGCACTGGTGCCTGTTGGGAGGAAGAAGGTCTTACTTGCTTCCTGGCTGCAGCTGCCTGTCTCCACTGCCAGGGCCTGTGGGCTGAGTGTGCAGGGAGAAGCGTCTATGGTTTGCACTTGTAGCTGCTGTAGGTGGGGCTGCCCTCTGGCTGGCGTGGTCCAATAGCAGGGGTAGCCAGTTTGTCAGCTGCTGCCATTGGGAGGAAGGCACAGCAGGCTGCATATCATGGTGGCTGGCCTCGGAGCTGTATAGCCAACTATGGGGATGGAACACCTGAAGTTCTTGAAAGTTCCCAACCTGCTGCGCAGATTGTGCCCAAGTTTTTGCACCTGTCCTTTCTCCTGAGCAGCAAGCTCTGTACAATCCTTGCCCCTTTAGCAGCCCTCTCTCTTAGGAAGTCTCTCAGGCTGCCCATCTTTCTTTTGTCTCAGAGCAGCCAGATGTGAATCCCTGTTTTCCACAAGAAGCTGGAATCTCAGTGTCTCCAAGTATTCCACCTGCTATGCTTTCCAACCTCACTCGTCTCTACAGCATCATGTAATGTAGTTTCGTGCTCCCAGAGCAGATCTTCAGGGCTGGGTGTTCAGCAGTCCTAGGCCTCCACCCCCTCCCCACTGTGTTTCTCTTCCTCCTTCTGGTGATCTGGGGTGGGGGAAGAGCTTGGGTCCCTCTGGATCATGGCTTTGGTACTTTACCCTGTTCCTTGAGGTCTGCTCATTTCCCCAGGTGTAGACAGTCTGCCACAGCCTTCTTTCCTGTTGCTCTTTCAGGATTTGATGTATTTGCTATATTTTCATATTATATGTGGTTTTGGGAGGAGGTTTCTGTTTCACCTCTCACACCGGCATTTTTAATCCTCTTTCTCAATTTTAAACTTTGTCAGTAGAGGAAGGTGGAGGGACACTGAAGGAGAAAGTGTTTCTCTTGCTATTTTGGGCCCTGGCCAGGGGCTGGCTCTGTGAGTGTGAGGATGTCAGGTAGCACCAGCCCAAGGAGTTATTACCTGTGTGATTTTGCAGCATCAGCCTGGTGATAACCTTTCCACAACCCTATCACAGAGCCTCCTCCATAGACTGCATGCAGCCACCTGTCCAGACTCCCTGGGAAAGCCCCTGTGTGACTTCTGTGCAGCCTCCCATGTTTGGCAGGGTCACACACTGAAGAGTCATTCAGCAAGCTACCATCCCTAACTCCCATCTCCTGCAATCTATGTGCTCTTAAGTCTTCCTGCTTTCACTTGTACCCAGATCTCCTTTGTACCATCTTGCTGATTATCTTCTCTGCCTTTTACCTACAGTCAGGTAAGGTGGCCTACTGTTTTCTAAACAACTCTAGACCAGCTCCTGCCTGGCCAAAACAACAACTTACCTGCTTTAAGGTGGCTGAACTACTCTTTCTTTGAGGTCTGAACCACTTCCAGGTTTATTCTTCCTTGCATACCCTGCCTTAGTCCTAGGGTACTATACAGAACTTCCTTATATCTTATAGTTACTCTTTTATCACAGTTCATAATTTTTATATTAAACTTTACCTGTTTAACCTACTGTGTGATATGTATCTCTTGATTGGGCTACACTATTAATATACACACATGTACAGTAATAAATTATGATGAAGTACAGTTTATTCTAGGAGTGCAAGGTTGGTTTAACACTTGAAAATAAATCAATATAATTTACCATATTAACAGAATAAAGAAGAAAAAACACATGATTATTTTAATTGATAACTGAAATGAAGAGAAGGCATTTATCAAAGTTTAAAACCTATTCATGATTTAAAAAAAACTGAGCAAACTTGGGAGGGAAATTCCTCAAGTGGATAAAAGATACCACTGAAACCCTTATAGCTAACATCATACATGGCAAAATGCTGAACACTTTCATCCTAAGGATGTCTGGTCTTGCCTCTCTTATTTAATATAGTACTGAAGGTGCTAGCCAGTGTAATAAAGCAAGAAAAACAAATAAATAAGTATATATGTTGGAAAGGAAGAAATAAAACTGTCTCTGCAATGTGACTGTTTATGTACAAAATCCCAAGACACTTAAAAAGACAAACAAAAAAATCTTAGAACTAATGAATAATCTTAGCAAGGCCATAGAATACAATGCTAACTTAAAAAGAATACGGTTACTTTTTATAATGGCAACAAACAATTGGAAAATAATATTAAAATTTTATTTTATAATACCATCAAAACATAAAATATATACAATATCTGTGTCTTCAATACTGCAAAACACTGCTGAAATACCTGAATAAATAGAAAGATAAGATCATGTTCATGGATTGGAAGACTCAAAACTATTAGTCAATTCTCCCCAGAATGATCTATAGATTCAAGAAATCCCAATCATAATCCTAACAGGTTTTATCCTAAAAAATTGACAAGAGAATTTTCAATTTTATATGGAAATGTAAATACTCTAGAACAGGAGTTGGCAAACTATGGTCTGTGGGCCAAATACAGCTTACTGCCTGTCTTTGTAAGTAATGTTTTATTGGAACACAACTACACCCATTCATTTACATATTGTCTATGGCTACTGTTGTGCTTCCACAATAGTATTAAGTAGTTGTGATAGAGATCATATGGCCCACAAAGTTTAAAAATGTACTATCTGGCCCTTTATAGAAAACTTTGTAGACCCCTGATCTAGAATATCCAAAATAATTTTGAAAAGGAACAAAGTTCATAAACATTTTACCTGACTTTAAAACTTACTATAAATCTGAAGTAGCCTAGACAGTGTGGAACAGTCATAACGATCCACAAATAGATAATGGAACCAAATAGGGATGCCAGGAAGAAACCCTCATTTATATGGTCATTTGATTTTTTACAGAGTTGCAAAAGCAATCCAATGGGAGAAAGGAAGGTCTTTTCACTAAATGGTGGTAATAACACCTGGATATCCACATGTGAAATATATGATCTTCCACCCCTACCTCACAACATAGAAAAATTATTTTGAGATAGATTACAGGCTTAAATGTAAAAGATAAAACCATCACACCTTTAGAAAAAATAGAATATCATCATGTCATCGGGTTAGTCAAAGATTTCTTACACAGACCACAGAAACAATGATCATTAAAGAAAAAAGTGATCAATTACACTTCATTAAAATTAAAATTTCTGCTCATCAACAGACATTGTTAAAAAATTAGTAGGTAAGCCACAGACTATAAGATAATAATCCAAAAACATATACCAGGTAATAACTGGTGACCAGGGTACATAAAGAACTCCTACAACTCAATAATGAAATGACAACCCAGTGAAGAAATGGGCAAAAGATTTAACCAGATACTTCACAAAGGATTACATATGAATGGCCAGTAAGCTCATGGAAAGATGCTCAACATCAAAACAATGCAAATTAAAACCCCAAGGAGATATCCACCACAATGGCTGACAACATAAAGTGTTGGAAAGGATGTGGGGAAGCTACAACTCTCATACATTGTTGGCAGTTGCTTATGAAACTAAACACACACTCTATGACTCTGCAGTTCCACTTTTAGGTATTTATGTGAATTAAATGAAAACACATATATACAAAAATACTTTTATATGAACATTCATGGCAGTTTTATTCATAATAACCACAACCTGGAAACAGCCCAGTTGTTTTTTCATAAAAGAATGGATTCACTATTCTAGAAAAGGCTAAAGTATATATGGTGCTAAAAAATAAAAATGGTGGTTTCCTCTGGGGTGTGTGTGTAGGGCTGGACTGGGAATGGTTGTATAAAGGTACCTTCTGCAGTGATTGTAGCATTCTATATCTTGATAGGGGTTTGGTCTACATAGGTGTATGCATTTGTCAAAATGTAGCAAGTGTATATTTACTATTTTTAACATCATTGTATGTAAATTTTACCTCAAAAGAAAAAAATCTGTAAACAAATATTGAACTCTACTTAAGGAAACAAATGTTGAAGTATTTCAAAGAGACATGTACTCATGTCTGCAATGTACTTTGAAATGTATAAAAAATAAGATTAGTTGATAAATGGGTAGCTAGGTAATAAAGCAAGTATAGTAATATCTTAATAGTAGAATCTAGGATGTAGGTCTATGGGTTTTTCCTGTGTTTTCAAGTTTTTGATATGTTTAAAAATATTTATAATAAAATGTTGGAAAAAATATTGAGCACCTACTCATCATTCTAGGTAATGGAGATACAAGAGATGACTGACAGAGAGTTTTCCAGAGGAGCTCATCCAAGGGAAGTGAATTAGTATTTACGTAGTTCCTACTACATTCTAAGGGTAATAATTTTTTCTTCACAACTGGGTGTGGAAGAACAGGCTGGAAATGAGTAGAGATGATGAGTTCAGTCTTCAGTATGATGTGTTTTATGATCCTAGAAGAAATCTAAGTGGTGATATTTTAGTAGACTACTGGATATTCAGGTTAGGAGATTTGCATAGATCTGGGCTACAGACAAATGTGGTCATCATGCTTTTGGATACCATAGCTGTTTGTTCACTGAGCACAATTAAATAACTGTTCTTTATTTTAATAGTGTTTTCATTTTAAAATACTATCTCAACTCCCCTCCACCAACTACAAAAATCTAGTTTTCCTTGCGTGTTGGTCTATTTACTATTCCATGGGAATTAGACTAGAAATAGGAATTATACTGAGAAGAATCTATGGAATAGCAAGATTAAAGTGTGGCAGATATAAGGATCTTAGAGATTTTCATTACATTAAGGCTAATATTTGGTAAATAAATTACACTGAGGGATAGTTCTTTGGTACTCACCTGATCAAATAAAGCTCTTTATTCCATGGGTAGATATTTAAGACTGGCCCAACCCCAATCATGTGGTGGTGACATTCTCCAACATTTTCAATATATTCATGCTTCAATGGCACTTTGCTGAGGAGTTCAAATTCCTCAGGCGCCTTTTGAAGTACCTGTTCTGCTGCATAGAATCCATCTACTAGCAGTGTCCTGCCACCCGTTCCTTCATGCTTAAGACAGTGAAACACTTGAATGCTAGAGAAGGAAAAAATAAAATTATTCTGGTCACTGGAGAAAATGGAATGTATCAAAATTTTAGAAAATTGTATATAAAATGATTACTGAACCTACTTGTGTCATTCATTTTTATGAATAAATAAATCTCATTTCCCAATAATTTTCCTTTCATAGCCAGTTGTATTATTTTTTTCTTTCAAATATTAAAGCCTCTATAGGTTTCTTCTAAACATATGCAACATATCTTGAAGACTATATGTACCAGACTCTAGGAATACTAGCATGAATAAGATACAGTCTCTGTTTTAAAAAAATTCACAGTTTCCTAAGAAGAGATAAAGCAAATAACTACAAATAAAGTATCATAGGCCCTAAAATAAGATTGTATACAAGATATAGTGGGGCTGTAAAGAAGTGAAATTACCCTAGTAGGGTGTTGTAAAGAGACACATTTTAGAGTGGATGAGAATGGCTTTCTTTAGTCTTAAAGAATGAGAAAGAGTTGAATTGGAATGAGACTGAGGTGAGGAGAGGGCATTCCAGGCTGAGAAAAAGTATGGCCAATGATACCAGTATAAAAGAAAGTATATTCAAGGAAGAGGGTAAGAAATTCCTATCAGTATAGCACAGAGAACCACAGAAGGATTTTAAACTGTGAGACTGTATTGTCATATTAACATTTTTAAGGCTTGATTATGATGATAGTATAGGAGATGAAGTGGTGGGAAGCAAGATGATAAAAAAAAAGTGGATAACTGAAAGAGTCGAGAAAAACACTGTGGACTTAAGCTTAGAGAAGGGTGTTACAGAAAAGAACACACAAGATATACTACAGTGGTAGAACTGGAACATTTTGCTAAGTTATTACATGTGGAGGATGAAAAGCAGGCAAAAATCTGGAATGATTCCAGGTTTTTCAATTATGTAACTTGATAGATGATAATGCCATTTGCTAAGACAGAGAGTGCAGGAAGGTATAAAACTGGATGATAGTGAGGGACTGTGAGGTGTTGAGGAAGAAGTTCAGTTTAGGGGCATGTTGAAACACTTGAGTCATAGGTGGTTGAAAATGTTAACAGGGAAAGCAAAGGCAACTATTAATGGACTGGAAAACTGAAATAGAATTTTCAAATTAATGAGGGCAAAATAAAGCTAATAGCAATTTAGAAAAAAAAATTAGAGAAAGTGAACAAGAAAGTAAAATAAGTAATACACATAAATAAAGATGGAAGGAATAAAAGCAAGTAGAACCTAATATAAATAAATATAATCAAAATGACAAAGGTCAGTTCTGGTCTGTTGAGCTTTCTGTGGAACTTCTAGGTCAGGATTATTGAGTAGCCAGCTGAAGAGGTTTAACTCAGAAGAGGGGTAGACTTTGTAGTTGTCTGTACATGATAGCCAAAGTCAACAATGTGGAAGAAGTCATTTGGAGAGATCATTTCAACTAAGAAAAGAGGGGCAAGCAGATAAACCTTGAGGGACAACAATATTTAAGACATGGACAGAGGAGAATAAGCCATCACAAGAGACTGAAGAAAAATAATGAGAAATATAGGAGGAAAACCAGAAAAGAAGGAATTATTTAAGAAGAGATAGTGGTTAATGGCATGCCCCAGGAGGTCAAGTAAGATGAAGACTGAAGGGTACACACTGGATATGGCAATAAGTTAGTTCCTGGTGACTTTGGGGAGAGTAATTTTAATTGGGAGGAGGTTGGATAAACTAGCTGACTAAGGGTTTGAGGAGAGAATGGGAAGTGAGAATGAAAAGATACTGAATGTAGATAACTCTTGTAATACGTTTAGTGAAGGAGAAGTGAGGGGAGGCTGTAACTAGAGGGAGACAGAATCCAAGGAAGTGTACAGAAGTAGAGATTTAAGACATGAGAAGCCAAAAGGAAGGAGTCAATAGGTATGGAAAGGCTGAAAATACATAGGGAGAAACCCCAAGGAGGCTGGAAAGGATGAGATCCAGAGCAAAACACAAGGAATATAACAATGATGATGATGATGAAAATGGCTAAAATGATAATAATAGCTAGTATTTATTGAACACTTAAAACATGTGTCAGGCAGTATGCCAAGTACCTTAGATACATTGTGTAACTTAATCCCTAAGCAGTGACAATGCATAGGTTTTATAGCTAGTCCCACTTTATAGATGAAGAAAGTGAGGCACAGAAATGTTACTTGCCCAAGATCACAAAGCTAATTAATGTATGTTCCAGCTGGGATGTAAATCCAGATCTGGCTGGTGCCATAGCCTGAATTCTTAACCATTCTTATTAAACTGTTAATAAATGTGCTTGGTCCTTGCCATTGATTAGGAAGGATTAAACTAAAAGCACAGAAAACTACTTATCTCTGGTAGTGGGCAGAGAGAACAGTGAGTCAATATTTGAACCTCAGCCCCTGTTCAGCTGCCTCTCATCATATTTCTTATTTCTTCCTTCTGTATTCCCTAGAATAAGGATGCAAACTGTTGGTCTCCACATATATTGATAACATTGAGCAAGAGCTCTAAAACCTGCTTTATTTTTCCTCCCCCAAACCAAACATTCTTAAGTTACAAACCCTGAAGGAAATCAATTGTAACATAATCAATTGAATAAACTGGCTTCAGATTTCCCCTCTATGAGATCAAGATAACAGTTGAACACACCACCAGTTCATCACCCTTTCCTACTGTCTTTATAAATCCATATGTACACTCACTTTACCAATATCTTTGTGCCTCAGGCTCATCATGTATATGCAGAAGCAAGATCAATAATAAAACAACAAAGTAACAACCACAGAGGTACCTCTAAATAAGTGGCAAATGGTAGGAAAGTTAAGTATGGTATTTATTTATCATGTCATCTAATTACCGTTTGTTTTTTGTGGTGAGAACATTTAAGATGTACTTTCTGTTAGCTATGGTGATAATCATATTGCTATATATAATGGCTGTTCACCTTAAATTTACACAATGTTATATATGTCAATTATATCCCAGTTAAAGCTCAATAGCTTCTGATTCCATGTAAGGTTATTTTTCATTCATTCCTTCTCTCCAATTTCTTGTAAAATGGATTCAAGTTCCTTTTAATATCATACCCAAAGGAAGCTGTGTTTGGAAGATTGACCCCTTTGTGATATAACAACTAAATATAAGTAAACTATATGAATTTCAAAACTAATGGTTAGACAATAGTTTTTTGGTAAGTTATTTGTAATCACTTTGAGAAAAAAATGTGGTTTAAACAAAATTAAGACCCATTTATATAGTAAGGTGGATTGTCAATAATTCCCCCAAATTTTATTCCTAAAGAAGGCTGGGCTAGGGTGTTTCAAATGCTCATGTTTCTAGGAAGAGAGAAATAAATACTCATACAAATCATCATCAGCAGATATGATCTTGGTTCAAATAGAATGGAAAATGACTGAAGAAACTATTCAAGACCAACACAAGTAAAGACCCACTATGAATAATCCTAATCCACTTACCCACAGGGCTCTTGAAAATAGGTAGTATCAGTGTGCCGATCCAGAGCCAGCTTGGTGTATGCAGTGTCACCCCTGGAGAAGTCTGAAGTGAAATACCACATCCTTCCATAGATGGTTTCTCTGTCAAATGAAATACAGGAAGATCTTTTAGCTATTTGAAATTTTCATTCTTATCTTTTAAAACTTTCTAGTCATTTCTTTAATTATTCGCAAATAATAATAGATTTTTTTGGCTCCAGATTTCCATCTATAAGGTGATGATGACAGCTGAACATGCCACCAGTCTTAACAATTTTGTTACTTATTAATATTCTATGAAGTCAGGGGGAAAACTGCGCAAGTATAATGTAGTCTGAAACCTTAGGGAATCATCCCACTCTGTTCATGTGCTGTGCCTACTTTTAATAGCTTTCATATTCAGAGTTCTTTCCTGTGCTCACCTGTCTTGCATAGAAAAAGATGTTTTTATGCAGCCATTTTTAGAATTAATTAATGTAAATTCTATCTTTTGGACATGGAGAAATAAGAAAAAAAGAAAAGGATACTTATGTTACCAAGTATTTAGTGAGATGCTCTATCACTGTTGGTGTATCTCTTCTTGAGATATACATCACAGGTTGTGATTTTATAGTTATTTTCCTGGTGGGGTCGGATCTGACTAAAGGTCACTCTAATTCCTTAGCTTTCAGTTCATCTTATTCTCTGAACCCTCAAAGTCTATACAGGAAATGTTCTTCCACTTAAACTATAATCACTAAAGCACTCTCAGGTTATTTATTGCTTCTTTTACTTGAAAGTTCTCAAATTGTGTTTTAGACTGAATGGTTCACAAATGTTGACTATACTCTAATAGGATAGGGCAAATGACCTAGCATACTATCTACCACACAATGAAGTATATCTGACTATTAAGTAAAAGGAAAGTAATCATTATAACAAAGTAAGTTCATTTAATACTATAGAAGATCAATCTATATACTAACTAGAAGTTCAGACTGGCAAGTGGCAAGAACGCTGTATTTAGGATCAGGAAATCTGATGTCTGAATCCTATCGGAATCTGAATCTGAATTGCTTACTAGCACAGCAACCCTGGGCAAGGCACTTAACATATCTGAGACTCAATTTCCTCATCAGTAGAACAGGGGATAAAACACACACTTATCAGGATTTCTGTAATGACCAAAAGAAAATAATGGGTATGAATATGCTGGTTAAATGCTATATAGTATAAGGCAGTATTATTAACTATCAGTCCCTGATGAAGCCTTAGTAATCATAGAAACTAAACTGTATGATAGTCAGACACCATCTTATTCAATCCTTTTATTGATCACATGGGAAAATAGACGCCATGGGGTGGCAGGTTGATGGTAGGGGCATGTGTGTAATGAAGTTGCGTATGTTCACACAACTTCTTGATGGTAGAACTCACAGTGTTTTTTCTAGTATGCAGTGGTACTTCTCACTTTGAGGATTTCGAAAAATATACCAGTAACTTTGAAGTCTTCATCATAATTAACATATAAGTGTCTTTAGAGATTAGAAATCCAAGCCTCAAATACAGCACTATAAATGAGAATACCCTTATTCAGGACACAAAATATTCTAGATTAAAAACAAGGGTATTCATATTCTGGAAATAAATTGCAGATAACAGGGAACTAATGAATTACCTGATCAAGCTGATCCTTTCTGCCAACTTCTCTGTGTGTTCTTGAGTGGGAGGGACATTTTCTACAAAGGCAATTCCATAGAGCAGAAGGTTTTGCAGAAAGTCCTTTAGTCCCTCATTGGTTTCTAAGAAGCTCTGGAAATCTACAGATGGAACTTGGGCTTGCTGGTAGATTTCAGCATTCCATAAAATTCTAGGCTGGATGACCTTTTGTTTCTGCCCTTCATAGCTGTTTTTCACCAGCCAATCCAAATCATATCTAGTCACATGACCATCTGGCCCTTTTAAGAGAAAAATAAGAGGCATTACAAAGAGTAATTATGAATGCTGCCAATAATTTATTGGTTAATAATTTTATTTTTAGAAACCAATTACCCAATGTTTTATTGTTTATGAAACCAAATTAAAATGAGGGCCTAGAATTTTCTAAGACAGAAGTATTTGTGAATTGAGTACTATGATTTAATAAGTCAATAAATGAACAATAAATCTCCCCATCAGGTAAATAAGTTTATGGAATTATAGCTACATAGTAAAGGACTTTCAGAGCATTCATTAAATTACTGAAGAATGATAATGAAAAAAATCCCAGTTATTTTTTAGGCTACTCCTCTCTCTATCTCCCTGCCCCCATTCTCACCTCTCTACACAAACTTTATGAGATACAAGGGTCTAATTATTCTACTAATGGTAGAAAACGTCAGCGACTCACTCAAGATCACACAGCCAATAAGTACCACACTTGGAACTAGATCTCTGGCCTCTTGCTTCCGGTACTTCCTTCCTCTTCTAAATGAACTAGGGCACTCTGATCTAATGATATGACATCAATACATTAGGAAGTGACTTCACAAGTGTCTTTTCCCACTGTGCCAA
Organism: Smutsia gigantea; assembly: GCA_032199065.1. Classification (NCBI taxonomy): domain Eukaryota; kingdom Metazoa; phylum Chordata; class Mammalia; order Pholidota; family Manidae; genus Smutsia; species Smutsia gigantea. The sequence goes on from JAVSCE010021310.1 coordinate 25,053, forward strand.
AGAAGCAAAATGCTTTAGAAAATCTTCAGGATAAGCAAGAATACAGCAAGAGGAGAGAAAGGCTATGTTGGAATTTTATCTCTTTTTTTTAAACTTTCTGCCTCTGTCTGTGCTTTCTCTCTTTGGCTTCTCACTCTTTGACAACAAAGTATAAAGAATTTGGAGAGCAAAAATGAGGAAACTGAAAAATTACCTATGCTCATCATTTTTCCAT